>JAJOZX010009587.1:0-22500 GCA_023014485.1 Bathynomus jamesi | reverse complement strand
GTAGCCAAATATATATATACACCACACACACACACTTGTATTTTGTGTAGTTATGTATATTGAAGAACTAGAGGAAGCGGGATTTTAAATTTGTGTAATTTGGATACGCACTACTTTGAATCATAATGAGGATATGTCAACAGGTTGATTGTGTATCTCTTGTTATTAGGGCTTTATACGTCGTGGCCGTGTCGTTATGGACACAGTTTCTCAACAACTGCGAAATTAAGCGACGTTGTGTTTGCATAGTAATTGGATGGGTGACCGTCATCACGCGTTCGGATGATATAGTGACCTGCGACTCGTATGATGGACTCAACATTGTAAGTTGTGGGTCCCCTCATTAATGTGGCCCCTATCCCAGTGGTTGCCGTTTCCATGCGGACAGAAATCATGCACTTAATATCCTTATTATCCTTTATATTAAGGATAATCTTCTATATTGCTCACATTAGATTTTTTTCCCACTTAGTGACATTCTCATTCCCATACGCCCTCCGGAAGTGGGAATTCTCCAAGTTAGTATTCCAGATTTGGCAAAAGAGTTTCCTCAATTGGGAAGCGTATGAAAAGAAAGAGCTTTGTAACGTAGTTGCAGCTCCGAAGGATATTTTTTATGAAAAACCTAACTTAGAGTGGGAATGACAGTGGATCAGATTGAGAATTGTATCCTTTGAGATTCCTATGTTTGGATTTCTCATTTTTGCCCTGAAATGAAATGGAATGGGAATGGCCTCGATTGGAAAGATAGGCTTACCCATGAGTTATTGCGAATTTTCTGTGTTTTGCGTCTGCGTCCCTCAGGTGGAGGGAAGTAACTCGAGAGGAAGTAAGCTCGATCTGCGGCGGGCGGACTTTGTTGGCCTCCGGGATACGGTAGGTAAGATGGGGTTACAGGTGGGTGGCGATGTTGAGGGAGTGTGGAGTGCATTCCGGGACCAGTTTATGGTACTGTAGTCTGCTGCCGTACCCTCAAAACCGGTCACCCCTACTTCAACGCAGCCTAAGTGGTTAAGTCGTGACATGCTTCGGCTATCCGAAATAGTAAAGCTGCGTATAGGAGGCGAAGGCCAATCGTTCCCATGAGAACACTGAGGCGTATGTCCGCTTGTGCAGGGAAGTGAAGGCGAAGGTTAGGCTAGCCAAACGTAACGAAGAACTCCGGGTGGCAAGCCTCTGCAAGGGGAACTCTAAGGAGTTCTTCAGTTATGTTAATAGTAGAAAGCCCGTACAAGGACCCCAGCGGCGCGCTGCGGACCTCCGACGCGGACATCGCTAATGTGCTGAATGAGTACTTTGCGGGAGTGTTCACCAGGGAGGACACCCACATCATCCCCGAGCCGGGCGTCAGGCACGAAGGTGTTGGCCTGGATAGTGTTCGGTGTACCGCGACAGTCGTTGCCGATAGAATAGACAAACAGCGCGTTTAAGGCTCCTGGGCCAGACCAGTTCCTCCCCAGAGTGTTGCGGGAAGCGCATGACCAGGTGGCTCCCCACCTGGCTACAGTCTTCAACAAATCGTTGGAGACGGGCCACGTGCCTGGTGACTGGAGGGAAGCCAACGTGACCCCTATCTTTAAGAAAGGGGATCACGAAAGTCCAGGGAACTATCGTCCCAGTACTCTCACTTCGGTTGGAGGTAAATTATTAGAGGGGATAATAGCGGGTAGGATCGTTGACTATTCGGATTCGTACAAGCTTGGGGACTCCCAACATGGGTTTAGACGGCCCAACATGGGTTTAGACGGCATAGGTCGTGTCTCACCAACCTCCAAGTTTTTCCACGTCATGTGCAGTGAGTATAAGAGTAGGGCGATTGATATACTTTATCTCGACTTTCAGAAAGCCTTTGATAAGGTACCTCATCGCCGGCTAATGGCTAAAGTGCGCGCGCTGGGTATCAGTGGGGAAGTAGGCAGGTGGATTGAAAACTGGCTGAATAATAGGCGGCAGAGTGTTGTAATTAAAGGGGCTAGCTCAGGTTGGTCCTCGGTCACTAGCGAGGTTCCTCAGGGTTCCATTTTGGGGCCACTGTTGATCATTTACATAAATGATATCGACGCTGGCTTCGTCAGTAGGGTCGCCAAATTCGCTGATGACACCAAGCTTGTTGGGCAATGTTGGGACGCCGGAAGCGATCGAGCAACTGCGTGCGGACCTACGTAGGATAGGAGAGTGGTTTTAAAAATGGCAAATGCCGTTTAACATGGGTAAATGCAAGGTCATGCACATTGGCTACGTCAATCCTAAGTCGGACTACTACATGTTAGTGAGTAATATTGAGGGCACTGATGTGGAAAAGGACTTGGGTGTGCTAATTAATAGCGACCTTAAGTTTAACAACAGTGCGTAGAGGTGGAAGAGAGATCCCAGAAGCTGTTGGGTTATATCAGGAGACAATTTCTGTTTCGGCACAAGGAGATTGTGCTCTCTGTGTACAATTCTCTGGTTCGGCCACATCTGGAGTATGCTGTGCAGTTCTGGTCGCCTACTCTCAGGTAAGATATTGAGAAGATGGAGCGAGTGCAGGCGAGGGCCACAAAGTTAATCACTTTCGTTAGGCATATGGGCTACAATCGACGCTTACGCGCCCTGAATTTATTTTCGCTGGAAACTCGGAGGCTTCCCGGTCAACTCATCGAAGTTTTCAAGCTCCTACGCGGGTTCAACGATGTCGATTTCAGAAGCATGTTTAGTTTAAATGATAACCCAACTCGCAAGAATGGTTGGAAGTTGGATTTGAAACGGTTTAGCACGAGTGTTTGTGGGAATTACTTTACCTATAAGATATGTGGCACGTGGAACAGGATACCTTCAGAAGTTATGTTGTAATGTTTCAGACCAACAAAGACCCAAGGATCCACTCATGGCTGGTCTTCCTAACTCTGTTCATAATTGTGTATTGTGCATGTCGCCTGAGAATAACAAATACAATTAGAGAAATTCCTGTTTCTAGGGGGGCGCGCCCCCCAGGTTAAAAACCACTGGTCTAAACTGAACATCTTGAACAACCAACCTTTACTTGGTTTTAGATGCTTCTGTTTTTTTAGTTTGCCTCGGAATCTGTGCTGCTTAGACTTAAGGTGTGTTCCTTTTAGTGTGGGTTTTTAATTTTTTAGTGTTTTAAAAGATAGCCTGTGAATTTTTAGTTTTTTGAGTTTTACATTTTGTATTTTATAGTTGTTATTCATTGTTCGTTTTTAGTGTCACTTTCATTGTTTTAAAGCTTGTTAATCGTTCGCTTTTGTTTTATAATAGTCATTATGGTTTTTAATTGTAACTTTCTAGAATTTTTAGTGACTTTGTTTTTAATACTTGTGGATTTTTTCCCCATTTTATTTTGTTAATGTCATTATGGCTTTTAATATTATGTTTTTAACTTTTTAGAATTTTTGCCTGAGGATGAGCATAGTTTGTGCTTGAAACGTTGCAATATACAAAATATAGTCCCTTTCCAACTTGATGGATGTTTCTTTCCTTCTTGTCTGTGGCTTTCTGCTTAAATTGAAATTGAAGCTTGCCAGAAGCGGCCTTCACCAATGTGTATATATATATATATATATATATATATATATATATATATATATATATATATATATATATACTGTGTGTATATATTTATTTATTTATTTATTTATTTAACTGTTACCAGTTTCCTTAATTTCTGAAAATAATGTGGAGCTTTTCCACTTCCTTCAAAACAAATATTTTTGTTGAACCTCCCCCTTCCAGCTCAACTTTCCTGCGTTTTAATGTGTACACTTTTGAACTAAAAGTAGTATCTCGCAATAAAATTCTCTCTTTCCTCGACATTCTTAGTAATATTTGCATTTGACGATGTGCAGTTCAATGATTCTACATTTACGCAGTCGTTTTTAATCATAAGAAAATATAAAAATTATGAAGAACGAAAGTCGGAATACTACTACTCTACTATTACTAATAATAATACATACATACATGCATACATTATCAATATCTCGTTTCCCAACGAATTGGGTGAGAAAGCAGAAACAGGCGGGATTAATAAAATACAGAAGCTATAATGAAGAGGAGAAAGAGCAGAAACTAAAGCGTACATATCCATCCACACACGTATCCTGATGGACCAGCGTCTCCACTCCATACACGGCTACATTCCACACCTGCAGCGCTTTATAGGCCATCCGTGGTGGCGCTTCCAGGCCTTGTCAGAATTAAACATGATAGGAGTCCCTACTTTCATACGTCTAATAGGCTCACACCTTCTTTTCCTCTCGTCTTCTCGTTCACACCCGCTCTCTCACACTTGACACCTTACCAATCACACACACTACCTCGTTTCATCGTTGTTTCACACATCACTATAACATTAAACCTTCCATTCTTGAACTCCTGTACTACTTATGCTCTTTCGCTCATCATTTATTTCCTCTTACATTCCACACACCCACACGTGCTTGCCTACAGTTACGTGGACGGCGCGAGCAGGCACGGCGTTCACGCTCGAGGCTATTGTTGCCCTTCGTGAGGAGACAGAGGGAATTGGTCTCCAGATCCAATCCTTCCACTCCTTTATCGCAGGAGCTACAGAGCTAGCTGCGCCTTTCGATGG
Organism: Bathynomus jamesi; assembly: GCA_023014485.1. Classification (NCBI taxonomy): domain Eukaryota; kingdom Metazoa; phylum Arthropoda; class Malacostraca; order Isopoda; family Cirolanidae; genus Bathynomus; species Bathynomus jamesi. The sequence goes on along the minus strand of JAJOZX010009587.1, from coordinate 17,906 downwards.
GCGGTGAGGTCGCCGCATCCCTATGCCTATAATATCATAATAATAATAATTGTTTGTTTAACCTCCTTCGTAACGGCAGAGGTCATGGGACAGTAGTCGTCTACAGATATACCGGGTATCCGAAGCATCTACGGGTCGCTACACCATCTGAACGCAAAGAACGGTCCCCATCCAACTGCTGAACAGATCCAAAGTCGCTTAACCTCGCTGATCTAACGGAAAAGTACTGCGAGTGCCTTCAGAAGTCAACAAATTGAAATACCTGATTATTAAGTCACTATTTCGTTATTCTAATTAGTAATCGATACACCAAATAAAGATAAAATTTTAGTTACCTTTTTTATTCATTAAATGAGACTATTCGTTTTATATCGTAAATATCGCATTCTTTATCCTTATATACAAGACTCGTCCGCCGAAAATCAATAAGATTGCAGTGTATAAGCGCTATTAATTATAAATGCTTATTTAGAAACCCACTCCCTCCATTTAGAAGTAACGATGTCGGGCGTATAATAACTTCATTTACAGAAAATCTTAACGTGTGTCTGTATTTATGCGTATATAATATATCTTATCGTGTAAAATTGAGCAAATGTTTTATTGATAACTTTGAGGTTTTTTCCTTCGTCTGCTTGCATATATCTATTGAACGTCCTCGCTATGCGACTATACTACCCTGCACAGTTGCAAGACTACCGTTATATCAATCGGCGCTTGTACGATCGCGTGTTTTAGCCGCATAAATTACCTTTTGCAGTTTAATTACCTACTAAATGTCACTGTTGTCACAAAAAGTCGTTCCACTCCATGAAATATGAAAGAAAATCATTCGTATGACGTCAAAGTATACTTGAAATGACTCTGCTCCTATCGTGGGAGTATACACACCCTTTTCGTTTATAGATGCGTGTATATATCTAAATGGCTTCGTGTGGGATGTGTATGAATGTGTTCCTCAGGTCAAATGGGACGCTCTGTGCTTCTATACACGCGTTTTTTTATGTGACGTATGCTTGTATAGCTTGTGTGTGTGTGTGTGTGTGTACGTATTTTTTTGGTGGTTGTATGCGTGAATATATGTATATATTTGTGTGACATTGTATGCACGTATATGTACACCTTTTACTCGTTTCTCACACCAAATGTGATGTATATGTTTATATATTCATTGTTTATTGAGAGATTTATTTAAGAGAATCCTTTAAATGCACGATAGGAGTGAGCTTTTAATGGAGTTTCGCCAGTGGTTGAAATCAAAGTTATTTATATGCCATCTAACGGTTAATGGTTCAGTAAAATTTAGGATTAGAAAATGAATCACTTAAACAAAGACTGATTTGCATTATTGCTTCTGTTTTCTATATATACATCTGTAGATAAAGTTAGATTACTATTAAAGTTATTACATAGAAGTCTCTGTATATCACGGAGATGCTTTTATTTGCCAATTTCGATATTAAATCGGCCCTAAAAATTTTGAAAACGTTTTTTAACTACTGAATATGAACGTTCACTAAAAAGAAATTTAAGAATGTTTACAAAAAACATGTTTTATAACTGAAGGTGAACTCTTTTAAAAGGAAATTTCAGATTTTCACAAAAACAAAACGTTTATAACTACTAAAGGTGAACGTTTTTTAAAGAAAATTTAAGAATTTTCACATTCATTGTTTTTTATAACGAGAACGAGTGAATATGAACTTTTCTCAGAAATGAGGTTTAACAAGTTTTAAATAAAACGTTCTCAGCGACTGAATATGAACGTCCTTTAAAAAAGAATAAATTTTAACGATTGAATATGAACGTTCGTAAAAAGTAGTTTTAAGAATTTTCACACAAAAACCTACATTTTAATGACAGACTGAAAATTCGAAAAAAATTCACACTTTTTTTTTTTAACGTGGACGAGTGAATATGAGCTTTTCCCAAACACGATATTAATAATTTTAACATGATACTGTTTTTTAACAACTCAATAAGTACGTTCATAAAAAAAATCCGCTCACAAGACGTTCTTCAAAGAGTAAGAATGAACGTTCTTGAAAAAGGTGTAAGAATTGCATCTTAATGTAATTTAGTGTTGCGCATTTGAGGGGTCTCGCGTCTTACGGTACCTCTACCTAAGCGCCAAAATTAAAATTCGCCACAAATCGCCTCCAAAGTTCAGCAACATTCTGGCAATAGCATCTCTGTTATTAATTGAGCTAGAACGTTCATTTTTGGCTAAATTGGAGTTCTAAGTATGCTAATGAAGGTGTTTGAGTTTTTGGAATAGATTTTTATATTTTATATATATTTTTTTTTTTTATTTTCTTATTATGCCGAACTTTGGGTGCGATTTCTGGCACAGAATGAGGTGAAAAAAGTAGTTCGCTTCGTAAGGTTTTCAACCATACTTGTACTGTCGTAAGGTCATTATAACCCAAACCACGCGATAGAGAAAGGGTGAAAATAGTGATCTCCATCAAAAACACATTTTCGCCTGTGGTGGTGCTTAGGTACCGTAAGACGCGCGACCCCTCATTTCTTTTACGCATCTTTGATCGAGTGTTTAGAAATCGCATAACGTTTTCAGACGCGTATAAGACTGTGATTGGATGCACGTTGAGATTAACGTTACGTATATATATATATATATATATATATATATATATATATATATATATATATATATATATATATATATATATATAGGCTCATTAAAGTAACACGACGGTTGGCCTATTTAATGCGCAAAAGCACTCCTAATTACCATGTTTTCTATCTCACTGATTACGTTTCGTCGATAAGCCTTATTAGAGAGCATAATAAATTAACATACGTCGATGTTACGACAAGACTTTTGTTATCATCCGTTTTGTTGAGAAATAGTGAATATTATTGGGAAAGTGCATTATTTGTGGCTCGTAATTCAATGGTGGATGGTATAATCGGATTTGCAAGATGGGTAAGCCCCTAGAATTAAAAAAAAAAAAGGGATGAAATTGTTACGAAAAAGATTCTAGAGAAGACTTTTTCAGCTACACACACACACACACACACACACACACACACACACACACACACAATAACGCGTTAGTATTTTATTTGATATTAAAAGCATCCACACAGCGTTCGGTCATTGGTAGAGAGTCATAAAAAAAGGAAGTGGTTTGTGGAAACAGCAAATAGTTTTCCTTTGGCAGCTTCAGACCCCACGCCCCCACTAGACCAACGAGACGAGAAGAACACTAAAATCGGACATAAACCATTCTCCTTTTACCACTCGGTGAAAGGAGAAACATATATATATATATATATATATATATATATATATAATTAAAACTGCTCCAGATGAGGCACAGTTTCACGAGGACAAAGGAAAGAAGCCCCCCCCCCATCTCTGCAAAGGGGTGCATGGACTGTGCTGGGTTAGGTGCCCTATTTTATAGAAATAAAATTATTTCCTTTTTCTTTTGCCAGATATCGTGGATGAAAGAAGGATGATTTCGAGTTTAAATAGGAGAGAGTGAGTGAGTTACAAGGACAAGAAGTACCTCAAAAGGCCTTGCGGCCCATACCGAGGAGTTACTAATGGTAATGGGTGCCAGGGAAAAATTTCTACATCCTCAAATAGTGTGCAAGATTTGGTCTAACCTTTCTTGAACTCATCAACAGAGGAACTGTTCACAACTTCTGAAGGTAAACTGTTCCGCGTGTCACAGATCTTATAGGTAAAGTAATTCCCACACACACACTACTGCTAAACTGTTTCAAATCCAACTTCCAACCATTGTTGCGAGTTGGGTTATCATTTAAACTAAACATGCAATCGACATCGTTGAAAACCCGCGTAAGAGCTTGAAAACCTCGATGAGTTGACCGCGCAGCCTCAGTTTCCAGCTTAAACAAATTCAGGGCGCGTAAGCGTGGATTGTAGCCCATACGCCTAACGGAAGGGATTACCTTTGTGGCCCTCGCCTAGACTCGCTCCAGCCTCTCAATATGTTTCCTAAGGGTGGGCGACCAGAACTGCACAGCATACTCCAGGTGCGGCCGAACCAGGGAATTGTACAGAGACAGCACAATCTTCTTGTTCCGAAATCGAAATTGCCTCCTGATATAACCCAACAGCTTCTGGGCTTTCTTTTCCACCTCTACGCACTGTTTGGTAAACTCAAGGTGGCTGCTAATTAGCACACCCAAGTCCTTTTCCAAATCAGTGGCCTCGATATTATTCCCCAACATGGAGTAGTCCGACTTGGGATTGGCGTAGCCACTGTGCATCACCTTGCATTTACCCAAGTTAAACGGCATTTGCCATTTTTCGGACCACTCTCCTATCCTACCTAGGTCCGCACGCAGTTGCTCGATCGCTTTGGGCGTCCCAACATTGGCCCTAAGCTTGCTGTCATCAGCGAATTTGGCGATCCTACTAACGATGCCAGCATCGATATCATTTATGTAAATGATAATGGACCAAAACGGAACTCTGAGGAACCCCGCTAGTGACTGAGGCCCAACACGAGCTAGGCCCTTCCATTACAACTCTCTGTCGCCTATTCTTCAACTAGTTTTCAATCCAATTACCTACTTCTCCATCGTGTCCCAGCGCGGAGGAGGAGGAGGAAGAACTGAGGAACTGGTTTGGCCCAGGAGCCTTAAACGCGCTCAGTTTGTCTATTCTATCGGCAACGACTGTCGCGGTACACCGAACACTATTGAGAGAGAGAGGTAATGCGAACAATACTGTAAATTTCAATACGTAAAAAAATTCTAAATTACAATGCGCGCGCGCGCACACACACACACACACACACACACACACATATATATATATATATATATAATATATATATATATATATATATATATATATATATATATATATATATATAATATATATATAAAATTGACTGTTTGTAAAAAAAATTCTCTCCCTCACCTTTCCCATAAAATTCACTATTACTTTTAGACAGTTTGAAAAAAAAAAAAAAAAAAAAAAGAGAAGAAACTCAAACATTACTTCCATTCTGGATTGATTAACTTCTTTCTTCAATATGGGACATTCGCAACCTTTTTTTTTTCCCCAACGTAAGGGCAAAAAATATGGACAACTACGACAATCAAAATCGTTGGCAAAAAAGCCTTTATCGAAAATCTTTACATACACCTTTTCAGACAGGTTAATTAAATTCAGTGGTTTCACAAGTTGTGTGTAGACATATATATATATATATATATATATATAATAATTTTTTTTTTTTTTTGAAACTTTGTATTAAATATATATACGAGGGTAATTCAATAAGTATCCGCACTTTTTATTTTCACATCTGATAGATTATAAACACACCACTTCTCAACGTAGTCCGTTTCTCAATACACTTAGTCCAGCGATCTACAAGCTTCCTAATGCCTCACAAAAGAATATTTTTGGCTGTGTGCGTAGCCAGTCATGCACCGCTTCCTTCAGGTCATCATCGCCTTGGAATCGTTGACCTCTTCAAACGTCTTTTAGTGGTCCAAACGGGTAAAAATCCGAAGGTGCCAGTCTGGACTGCAGGCTGGAGGGTCGAGAACTTTAAATTTAAGTTCTTGAAGGCATTTTCTAGTCTGTGCAGTGGTACGAGGGCGCACATTGTCGTGTAACAGAATAACACCTTCCGACAGTCTCCCGTTGCAAGGAAGTTCAAAGCGCAGCCGTCAGCAGGTAAAGTTATGCTAACACTGTTTTGGGATACACGAGGCCCTACCCTTGAACATTATCTAGAGCGTGGAACTACAGTAACAAGTACATCGTATTCTGACATGCTTCGGAATGAGTTAAATCAAGCAATTCGCACAAAACGGAGAGGGAGATTGTCGGAACGTGTTATTCTTTACACGACAATGCGCGCCCTCATACCGCTGCACAGACTAGAAAATGCCTTCAAGAACTTAAATTTAAAGTTCTCGACCATCCAGCCTACAGTCCAGACCTGGCACCTTCGGATTTTTACCTGTTTTGGACACTAAAAGACGTTTGGAGAGGTCAGCGATTCCAAGGCGATGATGACCTAAAGGAGGCGGTGCCGACTGGTTATGCGCACACAGCCAAAAACATTCTTTTGTGATGGCATTATGAAGCTTGTAGATCGCTGGACTAAGTGTATTGAGAAACAGGGAGTCTATGTTGAGAAGTGATGTGTTTATAATCTATCAGATATGAAAATAAAATTGTGAAAATAAAAAGTGCGGATACTTATTGAATTACCTCGTGTGTGTATATATATATATATATATATATATATATATATATATATATATATGGGATGAATTTTACAATTAAACATGTGAAATGAATGAATGAATGATGTAACCCCACAAGGAAAAGAAAAAATTATTCCAAGGCCTTTCGTGTATTCAGAAGTACATCTCGTCAGGAATTCCCTGATGAGGTGTACTTCTGAATACACGAAAGGCCTTAGAATCATTTTTCGTTTTCCTTGTGGGTTTACATCATATATAATATATATACACGAGGGTGGGCTGAAAAGTAATGCCTCAATTTGAATAATTCTGGATTGTGTAGAGGTGGCCCGATAAAAACGCGTTTGTGTTGTAACTTGATATCCCCACCCCATTCCAGATTAGTAGAGGTAACCAGATAAAACCGGTTGTGTTGTAGCCTAATATAGCCTACACTCATCCACACGTTGGTTCAGTATCGATTACAATGGAAAGGAGTAAAGACGTTCGATTCAAGCAACGTGCCGTAATTGAATTTTTGATCGGCGAATGCAAGTTGTGTACGGCAAACTTTGTGTTGATGTGAGTACCGTTCGACGTTGGGCGAGGCAGTGTAAAGGATGAGAAGCAGGGCAAGAAGATTTGCTAGCCAAACCGCGAAGTGGAAGGCCTGTAACGGCAACGGACGAGTCTCAACGGAACTACGTTGACGAACTGATTCGTGGAAATCGTCGCATTAAACAAAATGAAATTGTTCCAATGCTCACTATCTCTAAAGAGCGAGTGGGACAAATTATCAGTATTCTTGGTTACCGAAAGGTCTGCGCCAGATGGGTGCTTCGCATGCTCACTGCCGAGATTAAAACTGAGACACTATGCATTTGCCAAGAAAATCTACAGCGCTTCGAAAATGAAGATTAATTTCTGCACAGCATAGTGACAGGAGACGAGACGTGGGTCCACCATTATGACCCTGAAAATAAACGACAGTCCATGGAATATCGGCACAAAAATTCACCGCAACCGAAAAAATTCAAAGTTCAAAAATTGGCTGAAAAAGTTGTGGTGACCTTTTTTTTGGGATATCAATGGTGGTGTTCTCGAAGACTTGACAGAAAGAGGGACAGCAATCAACTCCGCACATTATATTGAAATTCTGAAGAATTTTAAAAACTGATCAGGAGGGTTCGCATCCACAAAAACGCAGTCCTTGTTCACCATGAAGACGCATGGCCTCACACCAGTGTTCAAACGCGAGAAGCAATTGAGGATTTGCAATTCACCGTCTTGCCGCATCCACCATATAGCTCCATTTTGCACCATGTGATTTTCACCTCTTTCATAAACTTAAAGAACATCTCCGTGGAAATCTTTACGAGTTTGACGAAGTTGAGGCCGCTGTGAAATTTTGGTTTCGTAGTCAAAGCCAGTTTTACCAGGATGGATTTCAAAAACTCATTTATCATTGGCGTAATTGTATCGAGCTAGAGGGTAATTTTATAGAAAAGTAAATGTATCGTTTTAAAGAATAAACTCTAAGGTAAATATCTGCTTTTGTTTCGATAAAATCCTTTAACCCGTTTAAAATTTATTTGAGTGTAGGCATTACTTTTCAGCCCACCCTCGTATATTTGTATGGGCGCATTTTCTGCGGTCTTTAAATTGAAGACGATGCCCACGAGAGTAGTCTAATAATAATATATATATATATATATATATATATATATATATATATATATATATAGAAACGACGTAAGTATAGAGGAGTGTTCTGCACACGAGGAAGAGAAATAACGAACAAATGAAAAATGAGGTGACCGCCCGGGAATCGAACCCAGGACCTTCCGATTGCCGATCAGACATGCTACCACTACACTACGGGCCTCGATCAGTCAAAAGTCGCAATTCTCCTACATAGGGCAGAAACCAATGCCTTGAGAGGGCACCCTCGCAAATCGTGAATATGCACATTTAACTGCAATGACTACGCAGTATATTAATGTATAGAAACGACGTAAGCATAGAGGAGTGTTCTGCACACGAGGAAGAGAAATAACAACAAATGAAAAATGAGGTGACCGCCCGGGAATCGAACCCAGGACCTTCCGATTGCCGGTCAGACATGCTACCACTACACTTTTGACTGATCGATGCCCGTAGTGTAGTGGTAGCATGTCTGACCGGCAATCGGAAGGTCCTGGGTTCGATTCCCGGGCGGTCACCTCATTTTTCATTTGTTGGTTATTTCTCTTCCTCGTGTGCAGAACACTCCTCTATGCTTACGTCGTTTCTATACATTAATATACTGCGTGGTCATTGTAGTATATATATATATATATATATATATATATATATATATATATATATATATATATATATATAGAGAGAGAGAGAGAGAGAGAGTTACAAGGAAAAGAAGGACCTCAAAAGGCCTTGCGGCCCATACCGAGGAGGTACCAATGGCAACGGGTGCCAGGGAAAATTTCGTACACACTCAAATAGTGTGCAAGATTTGGTCTAACCTTTTCTTGAACTGATCCACAGAGGAACTGTTCACAACTTCCGAAGGTAACCTGTTCCATGTGTCACAGATCTTATACGTAAAGTAATTCCCACACACACTAGTCCTAAACCGTTTCAAATCCAACTTCCAATCATTGTTGCGAGTTGGGTTATCATTTAAACTAAACATACTTCTAAAATCGACATCGTTGAACCCGCGTAAGAGCTTGAAAACCTCGATCAGTTGACCGCGCAGCCTCCGAGTTTCAAGCGAAAACAAGTTCAGGGCGCGTAACCGTCGATTGTAGCCCATATGCCTAACGGAAGGGATTAACTTTGTGGCCCTCGCCTGCACTCGCTCCAGCCTCTCAATATCTTTCCTGAGGGTGGGCGACCAGAACTGCACAGCATACTCCAGGTGCGGCCGAACAAGGGAATTGTACAGTGAGAGCACAATCTCCTTGTTCCGAAACTGAAATTGCCTCCTGATATAACCCAATAGTTTCTGGGCTTTCTTTTCCACCTCTACACACTGTTTCGTAAACTTAAGGTCGCTGCTAATTAGCACACCCAAGTCCTTTTCTAAATCAGTCACCTCGATATTACTACCCAACATCGAGTAGTCCGACTTGGGATTGGCGTAGCCAATGTGCATCACTTTGCATTTACCCAAGTTAAACGGCATTTGCCATTTTTCGGACCACTCTCCTATCCTACCTAGGTCCGCACGCAGTTCCTCGCTCGCTTCGGGCGTCCCAACATTGGCCCCAAGCTTGGTGTCATCAGCGAATTTGGCGATCCGACTGACGATGCCACCGTCGATATCATTTATGTAAATGATAAACAACAGTGGCCCCAAAACGGAACCCTGAGGAACCCCACTAGTAACCGAGGCCCAACCCGAACTAGCCCCTTTAATTACCACCCTCTGCCGCCTATTCCTCAGCCAGTTTTCAATCCACCTACCTATTTCCCCACCGATACCCAGCGCGCGCACTTTCGCCATTAGCCGGCGGTGAGGTACCTTATCAAAGGCTTTCTGAAAGTCGAGATAAAGTATATCAATCGCCCTACTCTTATCGTACTCACTCAACATGACGTGGAAAAACTCGAGCAAGTTGGTGAGACACGACCTATGCCGTCTAAACCCATGTTGGGAGTCCCCAAGCAGCTTGTAGGAATCCAAATGGTCAACGATCCTATCAGCTATTATTCCTTCTAATAATTTACCTACAACTGAAGTGAGACTAATGGGACGATAGTTCCCTGGACTTTCCTGATCCCCCTTTCTTAAAGATAGGGGTCACGTTGGCTTCCCTCCAGGCACCTGGCCCATCTCCAACGATTTGTTGAAGACTGTAGCCAGGTGGGGAGCCACCTGGTCGCGAACTTCTCGCAACACTCTGGGGAGAAACTGGTCTGGCCCAGGAGCCTTACATGCGCTCAGTTTGTCTATTTTATCGGCGATGACTGTCGCGGTACATCGAACACTATCCAGGCCAGCAGCTTCGTGCCTCACGCCTGGCTCGGGGATGACGCGGGTATCCTCCCTGGTGAAAACTCCCGCAAAGTCCTCATTAAGCACCTTAGCGATGTCCGCGTCGGAGGTCCGCAGAACGCCGCTTCGGTCTTTTAGTGGACCTATCATGCTTCTGATGGGCTTTCTACTATTAACATAACTGAAGAACTCCTTAGGGTTCCCCTTGCAGAGGCTTGCCACCCGTAGTTCTTCGTTACGTTTCGCTAGCCTAACCTTCGCCTTCACTTCCCTACACAGGCGGACATATACTTCAGTGTTCTCGTGGGAACGATTGGCCTTCGCCCTCCTATACGCTACTTTCCTATTTCGGATAGCCGAAGCGATGTCACGATTGAACCACCTGGGCTGCGTTGAAGCAGGGGTGACCGGTTTTGAGGGTATGGCAGCAGACTGCAGCACCATAAACTCGTCCCGGAATGCACTCCACACTCCCTCAACATCGCCGCCAACCTCTAACCCCATCTCTCCTACGCTATCCGTGAGGCTAACAAAGTTCGCCCGCCGGAGATCGAGCTTACTGCCTCTCGAGTTACTGCGCTTCACCCGAGGGACGCGCACACGGAACCTAATAAGACTGTGATCACTCCCGCCTAATGATTCGTCAACGGTGAGGCCAGTGACGAGGTTGTCTTCGGTCGTGAATACTAAGTCTAGAACGCTTTCGCCTCGTGTATGCTCGTTAACCAACTGAGTGAGGAAGTTCTCATCAGCAAAGTCAACTAGCCTCCTCCCTTCAGCATCGGCAGTCCTGTTTTCCCACTTTATGCCGCGACAGTTGAAGTCTCCTAAAACTACACACACCCTATCTCCTAGCAGGCTACTGAGTTCGGTGTACAGGGCTGTATCCTCCTCGAGGAGGAGATGCGGAGGTCTGTACACCAAGATTAACCTATAGTTCGTCTCACGTTCAGCACGTTCAGATCGACGCCAAGCAGCTCCCGTTCCGACCGGAACTGGCAGTCAACCGGACTCAACGTGTCTCTGACGTATATTAGTACCCCCCCCCCTCCCACGGGTGCGGTCTTTGCGAAACATTCTATACCCGGGAATTTCGAACTCCCCAACGTAGTCCCTACGATCAGTATGAATCCAGGACTCGGTGATAGCAACGATATCCTGGTATTCTGATGCTAAGAGCGCCCGTAGCTGGCCAAACTTGTTCCTGATCGACCTAGCATTAAAAAGGATTGCACGGAGGGAGCCTCCCTTATTCTGACCGCCCCCTAGCACGACCCGTTTCCCGAACAGCCTGGGCTGTCGGGAGTTGAAGAGCCCCTCACTAACAAGGGGACAATCTCCGCAGGAGCCTGAGCCCCCTCCAACGTTTAAGGAGTCACTACCTGCTGTTGGAGGGGGACTAACTACTGGGGGAGGGGGACTAACTACTGGGGGAGGGGGACTACTTGCTGGGGAGTAGGTTTAACTGTTTAGTAGGTTTAACTGTTTGGGTGCAGGATCAATTGCTGGTTTGGGGGGTCCTAGTTTAAAAAGATTATACAAATTAATGTTCAGCAAATCACCATACTTCTTTTTCCCCTTCTGGTTAAAATGTATCCCGTCCGAACCAAAGTATTCCCCATTTCCGTAGAATGTAGGCCAAAAATCAACAAACTTTAGGCCTTTATCATCACACATGCGTTTAACTCTTTTATTTATGCTAATGGCTTTACTTAGAATATAGTCACTAGCACGCATTCGAGGGAGAATTCCTACGACCATACCCATGCCTGTCCTATCCCTAACCTTGTCAGTTAGGTTCTTAAATTCTTTTATAATGGGCTCTGTCTGCCCTCCTGTCCCTCCCAGAAAAATGTCATTGCCACCAACATGGACAATGATAGGGCAACTCTTATTCTTGATATTAATTTTGCCTAATTCCCTATTAATTATCTGGCTTGTGGCACCCGGGGAGAGAGAGAGAGAGTGTGTGTGTTACAAGGTGTTACAAGGAAAAGAAGTATCTCAAAAGGCCTTGCGGCCCATACCGAGGAGGTACCAATGGCAACGGGTGCCAGGGAAAATTTCGTACACATTCAAATAGTGTGCAAGATTTGGTCTTAACCTTTTCTTGAAATGGTCCACAGAGGAACTGTTCACAACTTCTGAAGGTAAACTGTTCCACGTGTCACAGATCTTATACGTAAAGTAATTCCCACACGCACTAGTCCTAAACCGTTTCAAATCCAACTTCCAACCATTGTTGCGAGTTGGTTTATCATTTAAACTAAACATGCTTCTAAAATCGACATCGTTGAACCCGCGTAAGAGCTTGAAAACCTCGATGAGTTGACCGCGCAGTCTCCGAGTTTCCAGCGAAAACAAGTTCAGGGCGCGTAAGCGTTGATTGTAGCCCATATGCCTAACGGAAGGGATTAACTTTGTGGCCCTCGCCTGCACTCGCTCCAGGCCTCTCAATATCATTCCTGAGGTGGGCGACCAGAACTGCACAGCATACTCCAGGTGCGACCGAACCAGGGAATAGTACAGAGAGAGCACAATCTCCTTGTTCCGAAACTGAAATTGCCTCCTGATATAACCCAACAGCTTCTGGGCTTTCTTTTCTACCTCTACGCACTGTTTCGTAAACTTAAGGTCGCTGCTAATTAGCACACCCAAGTCCTTTTCCAAATCAGTCGCCTCGATATTACTCCCCAACATGGAGTAGTCCGACTTGGGATTGGCGTAGCCAATGTGCATCACCTTGCATTTACCCAAGTTAAACGGCATTTGCCATTTTTCGGGCCACTCTCCTATCCTACCTAGGTCCGCACTCAGTTGCTCGATCGTTTCGGGCGTCCCAACATTGGCCCCAAGCTTGGTTTCATCAGCGAATTTGGCGCTCCGACTGACGATGCCACCGTCGATATCATTTATGTAAATGATAAACAACAGTGGCCCCAAAACGGAACCCTGAGGAACCCCATTAGTGACCGAGGCCCAACCAGAAATAACCCCTTTAATTACAAACCTCTGCCGCCTATTCTTCAGCCAGTTTTCAATCCACCTACCTACTTCCCCACCGATACTCAGCGCGCGCACTTTCGCCATTAGCCGGCGGTGAGGTACCTTATCAAAGGCTTTCTGAAAGTCCACATAAAGTATATCAATCGCCCTACTCTTATCGTACTCACCCAACATGACGTGTTAAAACTCGAACAAGTTGGTGAGACACGACCTATTCGGTCTAAACCCATGTTGGGAGTCCCCAAGCAGCTTGTAGGAATCCAAATGGTCAACGATCCTATCCGCTCTTATCCCCTCTGATAATTTACCTACAACTGAAGTGAGACTAATGGGACGATAGTTCCCTGGACTTTCGTGATCCCCTTTCTTAAAGATAGGGGTCACGTTGGCTTCCCTCCAGTCACCAGGCACCTGGCCCGTCTCCAACGATTCGTTGAAGACTGTAGCCAGGTGGGGAGTCACCTGGTCGCGCACCTCCCGCAACACTGGGGAGAAACTGGTCTGGCCCAGGAGCCTTAAACGCGCTCAGTTTGTCTATTATATCGGCAACGACTGTCGCGGTACATCGAACACTATCCAGGGCAGCACCTTCGTGCCTGACGCCTGGCTCGGGGATGACGCGGGTGTCCTCCCTGGTGAACACTCCCGCAAAGTACTCATTCAGCACATTGGCGATGTCCGCGTCGGAGGTCCGCCCATGCTTCTAATGGGCTTTCTACTGTTAACATAACTGAAGAAGTCCTTAGGGTTCCTCTTGCAAAGGCTTGACACACACACACACACACACACACACACACACACACACAGAGCGCCAGCCCCTTTACCTCATTTGAACCACCACAAACTTACACGGACCTCCCTCATTCAGAATGGGAGGTGGGGGTAGATGCATATCCGCAGAGAAGAGGATTGTAATGGATAAACTCGGAAGTAGAGGAACTTACGTAGCAGCTCTAGGAGGAAGAGGTAGATGGGATGTCCGGAAATGAAAATATGGCGCTGGTACACTCCTGATATTGGGTCAGTGATTAGGAGAGAAAATATTTTATTGAATATTGGAGAGGGAGGTTTGTTTGGGGTGGCTGGGGGTGAAGTTGGGTAGCCGGGAGTGGGTGCAGGTTCAGTGTGTGAAAAAAAACTTTTTACAAAAGTATCTTGACGTGGAAACGCGAAACCAACAGGAAATAGAATTTGCATTTTCAGTAAATATTTATTTTTACTTATAGATAGTTTATGCCTTTCACACGCGCGCACACGTATATATATATATATATATATATATATATTATTTATTTTGTGTGTGAGAAAATAAATGCAAGAACATGCACTTTTTGTATATGCCAAATATCCCCCACCAGAATGAATTCGAATCTCGACCTCTGACTTTGAGTTATGGGCGTTGACAAGATATCCGCCCGATTGTTAATTTTCATCGTGTCATAGCCTTGTATTCAGCGGCCCCGGTTGCTTAACTCTTCGAATCCTGGTAGGGCATTGCGTATACACACACACACACACACACACACACACACACACACACCACACACAGAGAGAGGGGAGGGTTGGCAAAAGTAAATCGCCACGACGAAGATTGTCTTGAAGAATAAATATAAAAGTTCATGAGTGGAATGTAGAACGTGTGTCAGTTTTACATAATGGAAAGGAACATGATTCTGAATATATTGATTCAATAATCTCTTATTTATTAACTTTTATTATCAAATCAAAAACTGGAAAAACCGAAGGTGTCTATTTACTTTTTTATCCCTCATATATATATATATATATTAGGAATAATATGGCCATAACAGCTTGGAACATTATTATTAACGCTAGATAAGTACACTCCTTCCGGAACGTACCGTGATCGTCGTAGAAACCCTGGGTGTGGGCCACCTGGGTGTATCTATCCCGGGTTAAGCCGACGTTTTAAGCTATCGCAAAACCCATTATCAAGGCATTGCTAAAAGTTTAAAAATTAAAAGCTAAAATAACCACACACGTTTATTGGAACCAAAGTTAACTCTGTAAGAAAACGAAGACAAAAACAAAAAATTAAGTAAAAGAAAAAATCACCTTAAACCTAAATGTGATTGAACAAAATTTGAAAGTCCATTACAATTAAACGTTAAGGATAAAAATTGAACGACTGGATTATAGACACGAGGAAGACGAATGAAGTTCAATAATGTTTGGGGATATACTATTACGAGTAGTCGGTTGATTGAAAGGGTGATTGGTTGGTTGGTTAGACTACATAATTGAAAAGGGGGAAGAAGTGAATCACTCATGGGAGATGGTTGAATCTTTTTAATGTATAAGGATTCCGAAATTAACAAGGATTGACTGTCAAGGATATCATTTAGTTCTTTAAGTTTTGCACTGCTAAGAATGACGGTAATTGTATACAATAACCCCCTCACCTCAGTTTCTAATAAAAAATTATGCAATGTGTAGAAAATAATAAATAAAAGCTTTCCTTTAAGTACAAAAAATTTTTGGTCGATCATATTTATGGATATTATTTAATTAACGATATCCATTTGACGTGACGTTTTTCTGATTGGGCTATTTTTTTGCTACTCTGCGACTTAATTAGTTGGTTGGTTTCTGTTCTGGCTATTTTTTTTTTTCTATTGGATTCAGTTTGGGTAATACCTCAGTTTGGTCGTGTTTGTGTAGAATTATGACGTGCTGTTCGTGTGGTTTCGACTTTGAGAACTTGATTCGTCATGTGCCCTAGATGAAGACTAAAAAAGTGCATAACTTAACATGTTATTACATTATCATTTGTATAATTTAGGTCTCAGGGGTAGGGGGCGGAGTCCCCGTAAAGATCACGCATCACAAATTGATCGGTATAGAGTTCACTTTGTGACGCGTGATCTTTACGGGGGCGGAGCCCCCGTAACCCGGAGACGTAAATTATACAAATGATAATGTAATAACATGTTAAGTTATGCACTTTTTTAGTCAAAAATACTTTTTTCTAGGTTAGGTTAGGTTAGGTTCGGTTCCAAAAATAAAGTAATTACATGCTATAAATAAAGGTTTTACATCGATTGTGAAGTCAATTTCATAAAATTGAGGTGAGGGGGATGTTGTATACAATTACCAGAATGATTTCTGGCCATCTTATTTCTTCTGCGTGTTGAGTTTCCTAGAAACTCCTATACATACATACATACATACATACACACACAGAGAGAGAGAGAGAGAGCTCTCAATAACGAAACTCTCTTTACCGAATACCTTGAGCATTTCAAAAAACCTCTCTTTATTGAAAAGTTGTTTCGTTATCAGTTGTTTTCACTAACTCAGCCTGAGCTGCAACTGTTTGTCTCTACCGCCATTTCCCAGATCAAGAAAGTAAGCGGCATGCTGATTGGTTGATGCATAAATGGTTAAAATGTTTCTCCCTCACGAAGAAATACTTTTAAGTAATGCATCTAATATACATTTATATAAAGTACGTAGAAATAACTGATGAAGCGTCAAAAAAGTCTCTAAAATATATACTACAATGTTGGCAAAGGAAAACTCTGTAACGAACAACCTCTCTGCAACGACATCATTTGGCTGATATATTTCGTTATAGATATTAAATGCCTCGGTAACCTTAGTGAAACTTGTTACCCCCCCATATACAGGGTGTTTCTAAAGTAACCATCTATTTGTGAAATAATATGAATATAAAAAAAACACCTTTAAAACATGAAAATATATATATACAGTATATATATTGTAAGCTTCGGCACACATTGTTGCTCTTCGTGGATAATCTTCTTCTTGTAAGTTGTGGAACACTTGAATGTGGTATGGCTTTTCTTTAAATCATAACGTAGAATTCTGTAAACCGTTGTTTGTGAAATTTCTAATCTGTGGGATGCCCTCCGAATCGATAATTGTGGATCCTCTTCGAATGCTTCTTGAACAGATTCGATTCTTTCGTGAGATCATCTTGGCCGGCCAGATCTACGCTCGTCATGCACAGATCCAGTCCTCATAAATTTGTTTACTAATTCGCGAATAGCTGGTCTCTAGGGCCTGTTTTACGAAACCTTCTCTCAAACTTTTCTCTAATTTCATTGCACTTCATGCATTTTATCCTGCATGTTACTACATAAACCCGTTCTTGCACATTCATCATCAATGATATGGGTCTGAAAATAAAAAAAAATAATTAACAAAAATCGTGTAAAGCAATTGAAATATTATAAATACATGAATTTTGTATAACAATGCACATACCATTATGCCAATATAACAATTGTTTTAAAATCCCCCTATTTCACCAAAATAGATGGTTACTTTAGAAACACATATATATATATAGATATATATGTATATGTATATATAGATGTATATATATATAATATATATATATATATATATATATAGGTATATATATATATATATATAGAATATCTATATATATATATATATATATATGAATAGAAACGACATAAGTATTAACGGAACGTTTCTGCACACGAGGAAGAGAAATCACGAATAAAATGAAAAATGAGGCGAACCGCCCGGGAATCGAACCCAGGGCCTTCCAATGCGGTTGGAGCGCTACCATTACACTAACGGACCTCGATCATTCACAAATCGAAACTCTCCTACATAGGGTAGAAACCAATGCCTGAGAGGGGCACCCTCGCAAAATCGTGAATATGTGCAT
>JAJOZX010009586.1:120000-159188 GCA_023014485.1 Bathynomus jamesi | reverse complement strand
CCTGTCCTTTATGAATAACAGGTTGACAGTGCGAGTACTAGACGCCATTAGGACTCGCTGCTGGGGTTTTCCGACGAAAAATTGCAAGGGGAGATGCACTTCCTAGCCTTCTTTCCAAATTTCGAGTGGTAGAAGCAGATCTTCCCGGAACTCGAACGATGCCTCTTCGTAAATCTTGACCGAGAATGGCTTCTTTGCCGTTGATTTTGTAGCAGAGAACAAACGTGGTTGAGTTGTTGACTTAACTCTTCCACTTTCAACTCCAGTTCCGATTGTGTGTTCACGTTGTTGACCGGAGCTGTGTCCATCTCCACTACTTTGTCGGCAGTTTCTGCTAGTTTATCAACTGGAGTAGCAGGATCCATAGTGGCCAAGACACGCTGAGCTGATGGAGGAAGTTTCTGCAAGAACAACTGTCTAAAGATGTCCTTATCGAAGGTTTGTGCGCGTTCGCCTAGAACGCACTGCATAGCCTCAGCATTTGAGTGGGCTTACGGTCTCCAAGTTCTTCTTTTGAGATTAACTGATGTAGTTTCTCACGCTCGGAGACAGTGGTGCGGCACAGGATGGCAGACTTCAGATCGTTGTATGGGTCCTCACTCGTGGAAGTAGACACGATGACGTCACGGACTTCAGAGATGATGCTCGCTGGTAGAGAGGACAAAACATGATCGTATTTTGGCCTGCTAGCGGTGATCCTTCCCAAGTTGAATTGTGATTCCACTTGGTGGAACCAACCAAATAAATGGATCACCCGGCCAGAAGACGGGGAGCTTTACGCTCAAGTGGGAGATGGCACCAGCGTCGTCAGGCATCTTCTCCTATGCTTGCTGACGTACAAGCAAGACGACAAGTTACCAACGAAGGAGTGGAGGTTGAGACGAGCGCAGGCACAGAGCGCACGGGCAGGGGTGAGGGGCAGAGGGCACGAGCGACATTACAGTCTGGTCCTAGTCGCTCGGGTGAAGGGGGTGATGGGCACGAACGACGTTACAGTCTGGTCCTAGTCGCTCGGGTGAAGGGGGTGATGGGCACGAACGACATTACAGTCTAGTCCTAGTCGTTCGGGTAAAAGGGGTAATCCAGCTCCGGGGTCACCAATTGTTGGTTTACGTCGTCGTCGTTGGGCCTAGGCAAGCTACGGCTTGGGACCGTAGCGCATCTATCCGGTATAGGTTAACCTGGATGATGTAGCCATAAGCACTGCCGCTGGTTAAGTGCCAACCAGTGATTATCTCACTAGCCGTATTGAGTCCGTTAGGCGAAACTGCGACAGTACCAAAGGTGGAAAATATAACCCTTGGATTTCTATTATTATTTTGTAAAATGGACATCGTATTAGATTAAAATAATTGTTTGAATATAAATAATTAACTGACAATTGTGATATATAATTAATTATGTTTACATACAATAAAATAATACAATATACATAAAATTAGTATTAATGTGGTTTACAATTGAATTATGAGGGGTAACTAATTTAAAATGAATTTATAGCTATTCCGAAATTCAAGACGGTAAAAATTAACATTTATCTTGAAACTAAAATAAGAGTATTCACTACAAGTTGAATGTATATAATGTTACGGCATGCGGGAGGTGCCCCCTTGGGGCATTGGTTTCTGCGAGTATGTAGAAGAATTACGGCATTTGGAAGAGTGAGGTCCATGGTGTAATGGTATCGCGTCTGACCGGCGATCGGAAGATCCCGGGTTCGATTCCCAGGTGGTTACCTCATTTTTCATTTGTTTCGTTCTCTCTCTCTCGTCTTGCGCGGAATATCTCCTATACAAGCGTCGTTCTTTACGTTATTTATACTGCGTGTTCTTTGCAGTTGAATGTATATAATGTTACGGCATGCGAGAGGTGCCCCCTTGGGGCATTGGTTTCTGCGAGTATGTAGAAGAATTACGGCATTTGGAAGAGTGAGGTCCATGGTGTAATGGTATCGCGTCTGACCGGCAATCGGAAGATCCCGGGTTCGATTCCCAGGTGGTTACCTCATTTTTTCATTTGTTTCGTTCTCTCTCTCTCGTCTTGCGCGGAATATCTCCTATACAAGCGTCGTTCTTTACGTTATATATATATATATAAAATTTATTTATATATACACACACACACACACACACTAGGTATCCCCCCAAAATATCCCTATTTCTATATACTGTAAATGTTAACTAAAAATTAGGAATGTAGACACGAAGACAAACGCAATAAGTACGCAAAACATACGATTTTATTAATCTAAATTAAACAAAATGTTCAAAGTGTAATCGCTATTTTTTTCTAATACAATATTCAACTTCGCGCAAATGTTTTACATAATTTTTGAAAATAGCTCAGCTGGGATGTTGTTGAGTACCTCATAGACTTTGGTTTTTAGGTCTTCGAGTGTCTTAGACTTAGTAGAATACTAGTAGAATCTGTCTTTTACGTAACCCCACAAAAAATAAGTCAGTGGGTGTGAGGTCAGGTGAGTATGGAGCCATTCCACTGGCTCATGAAGGGAAATTAGTTGCCTGGAAAATACTTCTTCAAAAAGTTGCGAGTTTTACGAGCAGTGTGTGGCGGTGCTCCTTAAATACTATAGCCTAGTAAGGCCTTCTATGACCTTACTAGGCTAAGTCTATTGGGAGTGATACCGTCTTTTCCTAATTTCATAGAAATTAGGAAAAGTTATTGCTTTAAGTATGAAATGGTGAAAGAATGGTTTTAATGTTCAATATTTATTAGTTATTAAAGTACTTGTGGGTTATCTGTCGCCACTTTTTAATATTTTTTTTTTATTTATTTATTTTTATATATTAAGAGAAGAGGATTCTTTATACTGTACGGCATTGACGATTGGTTAGGTTAAGTCGTGCTAGTTTGGTTAAATACCGTTTTATTTAACCAAACTAGCACGACTTAACCTAACCAATCGTCAATGCCGTACAGTATAAAGAATCCTCTTCTCTTAATATATAAAAATAACTAAATAAAAAAAATATTAAAAAGTTTTTATTTAACCAAACTAGCACGACTTAACCTAACCAATCGTCAATGCCGTACAGTATAAGGAATCCTCTTCTCTTAATATATAAAAATAAATAAATAAAAAAAATATTAAAAGTGGCGACAGATAACCCACAAGTACCGTTATTAATTAATGAAAGACTAGAAATGTATACGTATATACAGAATAAAATCCAAACTTGCTACCTTTCTGGAGAAAAATACCCACTAGTAAAATATTTTTTGGCGGGGAGGAGGTAAGCAAGATATATATATATATATATATATATATAGAGAGAATATATATATAATTAGAGAGAGAGAGAGAGAGAGAGAGAGAGAGAGTCTTAAAAATATCTACACACTTTAGATGCAGATAGTACAAATATAGTACGAGTATTATTAGCGTTTATTGTGTTACAAGAAAGCAAGAAAACTTAAAATATAAATTAGTGCAAGTGTTTAGAATGTTCTCCATTTGCATCCAGGAACCCCTGGCATCGAGAAACACCAGAGCGGCACACATGTGCACGTGTATCAGGCGAAATTGTAGCGCAGCCGTCGACAATCACTGAAGTTCCTGCAGGGAAGCCGGTCTACTGGCGAAAGCGGCGTTCTTCATTTCTCCCCACAGGCAGAAATCGAGAGGATGTAAGATCTGGAGATCTTTGGACGGATTCAATGGGTCCACAGTACCCTGTCCACCGTCCAGGCAATCTGCCTCCCACAAACGTCCGCCTCCCAAAATATATACGCGCTTTAATCGTTGGTAACACCGAAACATATATACCGAAAGTGTTGATTTTTGTTTCCGTAGAAAGCCAACAGATGGCACTTTGTACGGCGAAAAATCTCTCCAACAACTTTACTCCTTTCGCTCCCCTTTTCTATTCTGACGGCTCACTCGATAGAACTGTAACTGTAACGACTTGCTGTCGCTCACTAAAGAAATTATATACCCACTTTCCTACTTTTCCTGTTATTCCCATATACTTCAGTTACGTGCTATGATTCCATGGTCACCCTTGTCGAACGCCTTGGCAAAATGTGTGTATATCACATCATAGCTTTCATTGTTTTTGAGTAATAATAATAATGTTGTTATAATGTTCCATCAGTTGTGATGGACATGATCTTCCTGACAGGAATCCATGTTGGTTATCATTTTATTTTTTCCGAGTTCCCAAAAGTCAGGTTTTTCTCTAACTATTATTTCAAATATTTGGGTGACATGAGATGTAAACGACACTGGGCTATAGTTTTTAACTTGGACCGATCTCCTTTATATATTGAAACTACGTTCGCTCTCTTCAGAATGCTCGATATTTCTCCCGTGTCTAGTGATCGTCTCCATATCCAATATAGGGGATTAGCGATTTCATTCTGACAGTTTTTGATTCGTGTGGCATTCCATTTGTCAGGGCCTGCTGCTGAGTGTGTTTTAGTTTCCCTATAGTTTGTGTGATATCATCTGTTGTGAAGTCAAAGTCCGTTATAATTTCCCCTTGTAATTCTTCTTCAAAGAACGCGATTGTAACGCGTATTAATTTATCAGTTTTGGGGATACTGAAAGATGATTCCTACTAAGCTCTTAATATTTCAGATACTTTTTTCAGATCATCGGTTAAAACAATGTTTTCACGTAATATTTCACTTTCCTTTTTGCAAAATTATAGAAGTATTTTGAGTTAACTTTTATCGCTTTTATAGCGTCATCTTCTTCTTTCTCTGTATGGTTCTCAGTTAGGCCCTGTATGATGCAATCTATACTGTATTCTGCAGTTTATTATTTAATATTTTTCTGATGTTGTTGTCTTTGCAGTTTCTTACTTTTATAGTCACTCTTTTTCTCTTACGGAATATTGACCTCTTTTGTTTCTGGAACCTACTTCTCTTTCTTTTTTAATTTTTTTTTTGTCTTTCGACAATTTCTAGCATCTTCTCTTCTAGGGTTATTATCATCTCTTCCGTTGTCTTGTTCTTAAAGATGGTTCGCCAGTCTATTGCTTCCATGCTGGATGCAATACCTTCCCAATTTATAGCCTTGGAATGTAAATAAAAAATTTCGAATTTGCCTCTTTCTATAACGCATGTTCTTTCCGTTCTTGTTTTTATATTGGTTGTTATTTCACTAATGTTGTGATCTGATATTATAGTTGGGAATATTTCCATGTTATCAATTCGGTTGTTGTTGTTTGTGAATACCAAATCTAGGCAGTTGTTTTTTCTTGTACTTTTCGTTATTTCTTATGTGAGTATATGAAAGCCCTTGGAATCTCTTTTCATTTTTCCTTGCGAGTGTACATCATTTCTTTATTTCATGTGTTTAATTGTAAAATTCATCCCATATATATATAATATATATATATATATATGAAAATTATTTCACGAAAGTAACACGTGAAAAATATTTATGATGAATAAAACCACGAAGGAAAGGAAACACAGAGTGGTGCTCAAGCGCTTTCGTGTAATGAGGAGGTCATTAGACGAAAGCGCTTGAGCACCACTCTGTGTTTCCTTTCCTTCGTGGTTTTATTCATCATATATATATATATATATATGCTCCTCGGTGGTGTAGTGGTTAGCATCATTGACTACGAATACATCGGCTCCGGGATCGAGACCCGGTGATAGCAAGCGGTGCGCAGCAAAATCTCAGCTGTTTATCACTACACGCAATAAAAATTGGTTGGTAGATAAGTGGGTACCCTGGATAGCCTAGTGGTTAAGACGCTGTGCTGCTGATCGGGAGATCGGGAGATCTTGCCCGTGCAATGACTTTGTAATTTCTGACCAGCCGCGGTGGGTCGTGATTTGGATTCTACGTTAAACTGTAGGTCTAAGGTGGAGTGACAAGTTTGACCTTCGTCAGAATGAGCAATTGGGGTGGAAGCCAAACCAAGGTATATACTCTGGAAAAATGTTATAATTTTGCAAAGGAAAGATATTTTGGAAAATTAAAAGAAAGCTTTTAAGGAAAAGTTGGGTTGGACAGATAAGTTCGTTCACTGAAAATGTTTTTTTTTAATAGAATTAAAAGTTCGTTTAAATTTAAAAACTTTTGCAATCTTTCCATTACAATTTTTTATTTAACCTTAGTTTTGCTTCCTCCCGTATTGTTCATTCTGACGAAGGTCAAGCTTGTCACTCCACCTTAGACCTACAGTCTAACGTGGAATTCAAACCACTACCCACCGCGGCTGACCAGAAATTACAAAGTCCTTGCCCGGGAAAGATCTCACGACCTCCCAATCAGCAACCCAGCGTCTTAACGACTGGGCCACCAATTTATCTACGAAACTATTTTTTCTGGGAGGATGAACAACTGTGTAAGCCGCGCGCCGACTGCTTTCGCCAGAATCGAACCCGGGGCCGATGAACTTGTAGTCAGCGATGCTAACACTAGTGTACAGTACCGAGGCGCTTATCCAAATAAATTATATAACTATTTATTTATTTATTTATATATTTATTTGAAAGTAATGACAAGATTTACGGATTTTATTATTATTATTATTATTAAGTTAATTAATAAATTACTTACGCTTTCCATATCTTAATACACACAGAGACACAGATACTCATGCAACACACACACACACACACAGTTATTCTCGTAAGTTTGCTGAAGGAGTGAATGTTTCTATATATATATATATATATATATATATATATATATATATATATATATATATATAATATAATATATATATATATAGAAACATTCATTCCTTCAGCAAACTTACGAGAATATATATATATATATATATATATATATATATATATATCTTTCAAGTGTATCTGGAGAGCATATAAATTTAGATCAGTAGATCTGCACCTGTACAGGTGTCATTTATTTTCTGGCACTGACCCAATACATTCTCTCTCTCTCTCTCTCTCTCTCTCTCTCGATATATATATATATATATATATATATATATATATATATAAATTATATATATATATATGAATTAATTGGGCGATCCTTCAGAATCTGGCCGTAAATTAGTTTAAAAATAAATCTTTATTTGACGAATGGTTATTGCTTTTAGTGCACTAAATTAGTTATTTTTTTAATAATTGTAAATTAAACATGGCGGGCAGACCTGTAATTGAATGCCTGGTTAGGTCAACTGAATGCCCAGTTAGGTTAATTGAATGCCCGGTTAGCTAACCGGCCATTCAACTAACCTAACCGGGCATTCAGTTGACCTATCCAGGCATTCAATTAACCTAACTTTGATATACTGTATCTAACCAATCATCAAGGGCGTACAGTTGACCTAACCGGGTATTCAATTAACCTAATCGGGCACTCAATTATAGGTCTACAATTATAGGCTGCAATTATTACAATTATTAAAAAAATAACTAATTTAGCGCATTAAAAGCAATAACCATTCGTCAAATAACGATTTATTTTTTATACTAATTTACGGATGGTCAGATTCTGAAGGATTGCCATTAATTGAAAATTACATAACGATAATATTCGTTTTCTGTCAAATTTTAATATTTTTGTTATTTATTCAAATTTATGAATGTATTACAAGGATGAAATTAGATTGTACGATATTTTGAGTGCAATAATATCGTATAACTATTTATCTGTGCTCATAAATGTTTTATTAAATTATCAGTATAAACAATTATAGTGTTTAAATAACAGACACACAAAGTATCTTTTAGTCTGATATTGTTTTTAAAAAGTTTCTCAACAATATAAAACTAACATCAAAGAAAACGGAGTTGGTTGGCCATTAAACAAAGAAAATGGTTGCATTACAAAGGAAACTATGATAATTGTTTACTGTACTGTTGAAATCTACAGACATAAATGTAAAGAAAGTGTTAAAAGTTATTTATTAAACAGTGTATATATAATATATATATAATATATATATATAAGCAAACAACCACAAGGAAAAGGAAACACAAAGTCCGAGCGCTTTCGTGATATATTCACATTATCAAGGAGGAACAGAAAATATTTTCTGTTCCTCCTTGATAATGTGAATATATCACGAAAGCGCTCGGACTTTGTGTTTCCTTTTCCTTGTGGTTGTTTGCTTATTAATAAGGTCACGTGTTATTTTGTGATTCTAGTGCATATATATATATATATATATATATATATATATATATATATATATATATATGCTATTTAATAAATAACTTAACACTTGTGTTATATATATATATATATATATATATATAATATAATATATATATATATATATATAACGCCTATAAGACGCCTATGATTTGTGGTGCTTTCATGGTAGACCCAGATTAGGACCAATATACATGAATAGGTGTAAAAGTAGGGGTCAGTATAAGGCGGCCATAAGGCGATGTAAACAAGAAGAAGAGTCTTTTCGAGCATCAAAAGCCTGTGAAGCTCGCATAAATAACGATAATAAAAATTTTTGGAAATTTGTTAAGAATCAAACGGGTGTCAAAAATGTCCTCCCTCCGACTTATGGGGTGTCGGGGGAGGATGAAATTGCAAAGCTGTGGAAAACCCACTATTCTAACATTCTTAACAGTGTGAGTAGGGATAATCTTAAGATAGATTGCAGCGAAACGATTGTGGGAGGGACAAGGGAAAATACTTTGATATCATTTTCTGAAGTAAAGAGGTTAATTAAAGAGTTAAAGATTGGTTCTGCGTCAGGGGTAGATGACTTTTCGAATGAGCACTTAAAATATGCAAATGACGTAGTATGTCTGCATATATCATTGCTCCTATCAGCCATGCTTGCTCATAGCTATATCCCTGCAGAGTTCATGAGGGTATATATCTTGTCCCTGGTCAAAAATAAGTACTGAGACATTCTGTCCAGCAATAATTACAGGCCTATTGCTATCGCTTCCTGCTTCTCGAAACTACTAGAAAAACTCTTGTTACTCCGATTAAATGATTTCCTATGGACATCTCCCAATCAGTTTGGCTTTAAAATGTCCCACTCAACTGACCTGTGTTCTATGTACTTAAAGAAACAATATCTAAATACATTGACAGTAATTCAACTATTTATAGCTGTTTCCTAAATATAAGTAAGGCATATGATAGGGTGAACCACAATATTTTATTTGCAAAACTAGAAAACAGGAAGGTTCCCATGTAGTACATTTAATCCTAGATTAAACACGATAAATTAATAAGTAATAGAGTGATGTACATTTAACATTAGATTTTTATTAGTATTCCATTATTAACCGAGATTTCTGCTTGTTTTTAAACGAATTTACATTTACAATACTTTTTACATCAGCATTTAAATAATTTCATAGTTTGAATTCAATGAAAATGGGTAATTTTTGAAATGACACTTTAAATTGAGGAATAACATGCTTTGAGCTATTTCTAGTCTGATATGACTGGATTTCTTGATGAGTTACAAAATATCTGTTTACCCATTGTACTGTAAGTTAATTATTTTGTTCTTACATTCGTAAATAAAACTAAAATGTGCCACTTTGATTACATCTTTGAGCTTTAGTAGTTTTACTTCTTTAAGTAATGCATTTGAATGATCAAGGAAATCAGCATCAGATAATAACCTTATTGCTCGTTTTTGGATGACAAAAATACTGTTTAAAGCATTGTTAGCGGAGTTTCCACAAACAAGGGTGCAGTACGTTATGTACGTTGGAACAAGAGTATGATACAGAGTTAATAAAACCTGTTTAGTGACTACATTTCTAAGTTTAAACATTATAGCAACGCTCCTTGAAATCTTTTTTGAGATATAATTTACATGATCACTCCATTACAAATTCTTATCTAGAATTACACCAAGAAATTTTTACAGTACACTCCCTTACAGCGATTTCGTCAACATTTAGTTCAGCGACAACTAACCCACAACACCTTGCCATTACATGTACAATCATACACCGACACCTCGCACCATTAAGGTAACACCAGAGAGACATTATAACCAAATACTCCATTCCATACCACGCCCCACAGACATCACACAGTACAGAAAACATACACACACACCTAACCCACAAAGCGCTGACACGACTCGGTCCGAATGCGGTCCTAGGTGCGAAGCCGCCACCCATTAACAGGTCAGAGACCAGCCTGAGCAGATCGGATCGAGTTAACTTAGCACGATTCCGATGTGGACATCACCCCAACTTACAGACATATAAACACAGACTAGACAACTCCACAGACGATACCTGCCACCTGTGCCAGGACACACCACAAACAATTGAACACATTATGACAGACTGTACCGCTCTAGCACAACATAGAACACAACAACATCACTAGTACGCTGAACCTCTGGTCCACTCTGGAGAGGGCGATCGGTTACCTGCGTGCCGCCAGCTTGCTCGATCAGGGTGGGCTGATAGGCTAACCAACAACAACATTTAGTTCATCAATATAGACACTTCGTTTATAGTAAAAATTCTAAAATTTGTTTTACTGGTATTTAGGAGGAGTTTATTGGCGGTCAACCATTTCATTACATTAATAAATTCTGATTTAAATATATTCTTAGCTGAATTAACATCTTTGCAAGAAAAAGCCACAGTTGTATCATCTGCAAACATTATGAAGTTCAGTATATCAGATGAACGTGGAAGGTCATTTATATATATAAAAATAACAGTGGACCTAGAACTGAGCCATATGGCACACCATGTTTGACAGGCGCTTTAGTTACCGATACAAAATGATATCTATTGGACAAATAACTTTTAAACCAATCACTGATTGCTCCTCTAAAGTCGTAACAATATAATTTATTAAGTAGAATATTATGGTCTATTACATCAACGCCTTACTCAAATCCATAAATACTATCATTATTTCTTTGTTCTCTTTAGCTATATTTGCATTTTCCATAAGATTTAAAATAGCCATTTCCGTTGTTTTATTTTTTGGAAGCCATATTGATTAGGAGATAATAAATTGTAGGATTCTAAATATCGCTGCATTCTACTTTTTACAATTTTTTAAAAAACTTTGCTGAACACATGAGTCTGTAATTAGTTGCCAGTGCAGGATCACCCCCCTTTAAAAAGGGGTGTTATACACAACCAATTTTTATCATTGATGGTAATATTCCTTCGGAAATACTTTGATTGCTAATATAATTTTAGCCAAAGTTATAGATATTTTATCTTTAACACGAATGTTATAAATGTTATTTTTGGAGTTTAGGTTAAATTAGATAAAACAGATATGTGACGGATTTTATAGGTCTAGTTAAACGTTGGGTACGTTGGATATCTGTTTGTGGAAAGGAATTTCATTTTGTATTTAAATGAAACAAAAATACTCTACCAGGATTCGAACGCGTGTTATTCCATTTGCACTTAAATGTACTGAATATTTTTAAACTTATTTACGAGTGTTGTACATTCCTTGTATTGTACGAGAACTTTTTCCGTCAACTGTATTGTAGGTTAGGTTAGGTAAGGTTAAATTAGATTAGATTAACTCTAGTTAAATTTCATTATGCTTTTATATAATTTGTTTATTTGAACCTTAGTTCAAAACATACATACGAGGGTGGGCTGAAAAGTAATGCCTCCACTTGAATAATTCTGGACTGTGTAGAGGTAGCCAGCTAAAACTGGTTTTGTGTTGTAACTTGATATCCCTACCCCATTCCAGATTGTATAGAGGTAATCAGATAAAACCGGTTTTGTGTTATAGTCTAATATAGCCTACACTCATTCCACACGTTGGTTCAGCATCGATTACAATGGAAAGGAGTAAAGACGTTCTCTTCAAGCAAAGTGGCGTAATTAAATTTTTGACCGCGGAAAGTGTTACTTCCATAGACATTCATCGGCGAATGCAAACTGTGTATGGCAAACAGTGTGTTGATGTGAGTACCGTTCGACGTTGGGCGAGGCAGTGTAAAGAAGGGGAAACAGGGCAAGAAGATTTGCGAGACAAACCGCGCAGTGGAAGGCTTGTAACGGCAACCGACGAGTCTCATCGGAACTACGTTAACGAACTGATTCGTGGAAATCGTCGCATTAAACAAAATGAAATTGCTGCAATGCTCGATATCTCCAAATAGCAAGTGGGACACATTATCAGTATTCTCGGTTACCAAAAGGTCTGGGCCAGATGGGTGCCTCGCATGCTCACTGCCGAGATGAAAACTGAGAGACTACGCATTTGCCATAAAATATGCAGCGCTTCGAAAATGAAGGAGCTGAATTTCTGTACAGCACTGTGACAGGAGACAAGACGTGGGTCCACCATTATGACCCTGAAAATAAACGGCAATCCATGGAATATCGGCACAAAAATTTACCACAACCAAAAAGATTCAAAGTTAAAAATCGGCTGGAAAAGTGATGACGACTGTTTTTTGGGATATCAATGGTGTTGTTCTCGAAGACTTTACGGAAAGTGGGACAGCAATGAACTCTGCACGTTATATTGAAACTCTGAAGAAGTTGAAAAAAACGGATCAGGAGGGTTCGCACACACAACAACGCAGTCATTGTTCACAATGACAACGCACGGCCTCACACCAGTGTTCAAACGCGAGAAGCAATTGAGGATCTGCAATTCACCGTCTTGACGAATCCACCATATAGCCCCGATTTAGCACCATGCGATTTTCACCCCTATCCTAAACTTAAAGAACATCTCCGTGGAAATCGCTACGAGTCTGACGAAAAAGTTAAGGCCGATGTGAAATTTTGGTTTCGTAGTCAAAGCTCCGAGTTTTACCGGGATGGATTTCAAAAACTCATTTATCGTTGGCGTAAATGTATCGAGGTAGAGAGTGATTTTATAGAAAAGTAAATGTATCACTTTGAACAATAAACTCTAAGGTACATATCTTTTTTTTTATGCAGGGAGGAGGGAATGAGGGCAAATGCCCGCAAAAGCGCCACTCCAATAGAAGAAGAAGAGAGCCAAAATCAAGGTCCGGGGTTTTCGAGATGCCTAGAAACTCTGCGTTTGAAAGATGGGAGGTCATAGACAGGAGGAAAGTTGGATTGAGGAAGATTGTTCCAGAGTTGACCGGTTGAGTAGATGAAAGATTGAAAATACCGATTAACCCTTGCATTAGATAGTTAGACAGAAAAGGAATGAGAAAATGAAGAAAGTCTGGTACTGCATGCTCTCCTTAAAGGAGGAGGCATGCAGTTAGAGAGTTCAGAAGAGCAATGTCCGTTATGATAGCAATAATAAAGAGAGAGTGAGGCAATATTGCGGCGAAGAGAGAGAGAGAGAGAGAGAGAGAGAGAGAGAGAGAGAGAGAGATTGAAGGCAATCAGTAAGAGGCGGGAATTGATGAGACGAAAAGCCTTTGATTCCACCCGGTCAAGTACGGCTGTGTGGGTTGAGCCACCCTACACATGAGAAGCATACTCCATACAGGGGAGAACAAGACCCCTGTACAGAGACAGCAACTGAGTGGGGGTGAAGAAACTGCGGAGGCGGTACAGCACACCTAACCTCTTGGAAGCTGTTTTAGAAAGAGAATATATGTAATCTTTCCAGGAAAGATCACGAGAAAAGGAAACGCCAATGTTAAGAGAAGAGGAAGGATTGAGTTATGTGTTGTTGAAGGTAAGGGGATTGTCGTGTGGAAGATTGTGACGAGTAGACAGATGGAGGAACTGATTTTTTGAGGCATTGAAAGCCACAAGGTTTTCTCTGCCCCAATAAGAGATAGCAGAAAGATCAGAGGTCAGGTGCTCCATAGCCATACTACGCGAATCATGGAGTGACTGTTGAGAGGGACGCTTTGGGAAGCGGGTGAAGAAGTGAAGAGTGGAATCATCGACATAGGAGTGAATAGGACAGGAAGTGCGAATTAAAAGTTCATTAATAAATAAAAGTAAAAGAGTGGGTGACAGGACAGAACCCTGACGAACACCACTGTTAATAACTTTAGGAGAAACACAGTGGCCATCTACAACCGCAGCTATAGCGTCCCTTCCGGAATCCATGCTGACGGTCTGAAAGAAGATTGTGAGAAGAGAGGTGTTTAAGGAGAGATTCAAAAACTTTGGAAAGGCACGAAATCAAAGCAATTGGACGATTCTTTGGGACCCTTCTTTGGGGACAGGCTGAATGAAAGCGAACTTCCAGCAGGAAGGAAAAGTACCACATGAGAGACAAAGACGAAAGAGTTTGCCTAGGCAGGGTGTCAGCACAGAAGCACAATTCTTAAGAACAACAGGCGGAACACCATCAGGACCATACGCCTTCCTAGAGTTGAGGCCAGATACGGCAGGAAAAGCATCTTTAGAAGAGATTCTAATTTCAGACATAATAAAGTCAGAGGGGGGAGGAGATGGAAGAACAGCGAAAGTTTGAGCGAAGAGTTCAGCTTTGTCAGGAGAAGAGACGGCAACTGTGCCGTCGGAATGGAAAAGAGAAGGGAACGAAGAGGAAGTAAAGTTGTTGAAGAGGTTCTTAGCTAGATGCCAGAAAGAGCGAGAAAAATTGGAATTGGATAGATTTTCACATTTTTGTCGGATGAAGGAATTTTTGATGAGTCGAAGAACATATTTTGCACGATTCCGGACAGAAATATAAGCTGAGTGAGAGTCAGGCGTTGGATAGCGACGGTACCTTCTGAAAGCCTTCTCTCTGTTGCGGATAGCTTTAGAACAAGTAAAGTTAAACCAAGGTTTTTTTGCATTAGTAGGAGGAATAGAATATGGGATGTACGCCTCCATGTCCGAGAGAATCACCTCTGTGATGCGCTCAGCACACCTAGAAGGGCCCCGGCCACGGAAGCAGTAATCATTCAATGGAAAATCACATAAGTACTGCCTAAGAGCCCCCAATCAGAGGCGCCGAAGTGCCAAAGACGCCTCCTCTTGGGAGGATCCAGAGGCCGAATTGGACAGGAAACAGATATAAGATTGTGATCGTATTAGCCCAACGGAGAGAAAAGTTTCACAGAGTAGAAGAAGGACGAGAGGTAAGAAATAAATCCAGAATGTTGGGCCTATCTCCAAGGCGATCGGGGATACGAGTAGGGTGCTGTACAATCTGCTCTAGGTCATTTAGGATAGAAAAGTTGTAAGCTAGTTCACCAGGGATGTCAGTGAAATGGGAGGAAAGCCAAAGATGATGGTGTCCATTGAAATCTCCTAAAATGGAGATTTCAGCAAAGGGAGAGCGGGAAAGAATGTATTCCACTGTGGAAGTGAGGTAGTGAAAGAATTTTGGATAGTCAGTAGAATTAGGAGAAAGGTAAAAAGCGCAGACGTATTTAGTTTGAGATTGACATGCAAGCCGTAGCCAGAGGGTATAGAATTCGGAAGATTCGAGTCCGGGAATACGAGAACAAGTTAGGTCATTGCATACATATACGCAACATCCACCTTTAGAGTGAAATTGAGTATAGAGAAAGCTTTTGTGTTTGTTTCGATAAAATCCTTCAAACCGTTTAAAATTTATTTGAGTGTGACTTTACTGATTTTGTTCTGGCTGACGCCAGACGAAAAGACCTCTGTGCAGTAAAGGATTAAGAGACGTTTGCCTAATCCTTCACCGCACAGAAGTCTTTCTGAGACTGAATAAAATCGTCCGGCGTTAGCCAGAACAAAATCAGTAAAGTCACACTGCGCGACAAAGGGTTAAAGAAGACTTGCCCAACATCCGTCCCGCCAAAGATTTGTATCAGGCCCGGCTGGTGGATACTGAAAATGTATTATCTAATGTCATATTTTATTTCAATAAAATTTAATTTTAAAATAAAATTTTATCTAAAATTTGCACACTGACCCTCGGTGTGGGTCACTAATTGAAATATGGTCCTTCATGAAAAAAAGGTTGGACACCCCTGGGTTAAAGCCTTAAAGAAGTATAGGATAAAGCCTTTAATGTGAATGCATGATAACTAGAGTAAATTTGGCCTCACACTCGGCTAATGAAAACATTGCATACAAACTCCTCAGAAGACATAAATAAATAATATAAAATTGAATAAATTTGCTTATTTTTGACCCGAACAAAAGTGGTTTCGTAAAAAACTGAAAACGACCAACATCGACCTTAAAATTAGTTCATGCATCGGCAAACAAATGAAAGAAAGTTCGTCCTTTCGAGTCATTAAAACGTTCGTTGTCTTCAGGACTGCGATTTAATTGAGAGAGAGAGAGAGAGAGAGAGAGAGAGAGAGAGAGAGAGAGAGAGAGAGAGAGAGAGAGAGAGAGAGAGAGAGTTGTCCAGAATTTACTTTAGTGATTAAATCCATATATGTAGTTATTTCATCATCTGTAAAACAAAAAGAAATTGTCTGAAGTATTTTGCCATATACGGGTAACACTTTTTAATTATTATTATTATTATTATTATTATTATTATTATTATTATTATATTACTACTATATATAAAATAAATACAATTTTGTCCGTACGTTAAAAAGCTTTTCTGTTGCGTACGAAAGTGCGGCAATAAAATATTCACACACTAATCTCGGAAGGCCTTAAACGATAGTGTTCTATTGATGCTGTGAGAAAATGCCAACAAACCTTTATGGTCTCACACCATTCTATGTTATTCCCATTTTATGCTATTTTCACTTCATATCATTTTCATTCCCATCCATGGCCTTTCCCACTTTGCTCTTGGTTAGGTTAGGATTGGTTAGGTTAGGTTAGGTTAGGATTGGTTAGAATACGATAAATTAGGTTCTGATTGGTTAGGCTAATGTTAGGTTAAGTTGTGACTGGTTAAAACAAGATAGGTTAGGAAATATTAACCGTTCCCATTTGGCGCCGTTTCAGCGACGAAAACATTGTTTCTCAAATCAAGACACGCTTTTGTCAAATAAGGATTTTTCACTTTTGGTCATTTTTATTTGAGGACCAAAAATAGGAATGGGAATGACATAGAATAGGAATTAATCACCATTAGGACTGATTCCAACTGGATAGATTCTTCTAACAAAAGAAAACTTCCGATAGGAATGGAACCTACTACGAGTCTACGGACCTACTACGATAGGAATGGAACCTACTGCTAGTTCCTTATTCACCATTCCAGCCCTTATATAATACTTATTTCTACGAATGTGGGATCACCACTGCGTTTATGTCCTTACTGCAGAACAGCAATACGAGTCGTCACCAGTCCGCAACACCCTCCAAAATTGAAATCGGCACAGTTGGATATAAATGATAGCAAGAAATAGATATAACGAGAATTTATACGTGGGATCGACTCAATATTAGGGATGTGCCGGATACCACTATCCGGCAGGATATCCGGCCGGATAACAGCTATTATCCGGTATCCTGTATCCGGCCGGATAGATGTCAGTATCCGGCCGGATAGCCGGATATTTATGATAGTCTTTTTTGTAATGGGAATACCATCTGGGCCCGCCCCTTTCCAATCTTAGCTTGCATAGCCTTTAGCTAGCAAAAGTTGAATATAGTTGTACAAAAATCTAAAATTAAAATAATTGATAAATAAGCATGTACCAGTAGGGTGTGTCGAATTTTTCATCTTTCAAATTCCAAATATGAGGGGTGCTAAAAAGTTGCAGCATGACTTAGGAATTCTAAAGATATTTTTGTTAATTTAATATAATTCAGTTTTGCTTGGTAAGAAGCTACATAAAAATAGTGGCTTTTTTGACTTTTTTGTGGAATTATATAATAATTATATATGCTGTATATATAATGCACTGCTGTTTTTGCTTATTTCACAGTTTGAAACATATTCATCAGTGTGCTGAAGATTACTTGTCCGTCAGTACTACCATCCTAACCAGTGGGAATTGACCTACAATGGCTTCTAAAAGGAGGACAAGACTGGGGACATTCACACATATGAGCAACCTAATTGGAACTGGTAGAGAGTTGTTGCCCTCTGAACTCCCAACTCTGCGAGACGTTCTGAAATATGGGCTACTGCTAAGAGAACAAAGTGGTGAGGATGTGAGAAACTACCCAGCAGCCAGTCTTGCAAAGGACATTTACCCTAAAGTGCTTGAAAAATGGGAACGAGCAAACAGTTCTTTTGTAGCCCCCGTTGTAAATTCACGAGTCACAATCTTAAACAAGATCCAAGAGAGCTGGGAGCAGGCCAAAAACATATCTCTTGGAGAGGAAAGCTACGTGTCAAAGAGACTTTCATTGCAAAACTTGACAAGCTTTTTGACATCCTCAGTTGCAAGTGTAAAATTGTTCTCTGCTCTGAATTTGGCTGCCTTGCAGATGCTGGTTGCAAAAACGAAACTCACATTAACTGTACATGCCCTAGGGAGATGAAGATCCCTGTGAAGGAACTTGCTTTCATTAAAGGTCAGAGAGACAAGTCTGGTTCTATTGGACCACATCAGATTGGCTTGCCAGATCAACCTGAGCACAACAGACAAGTCAAAAAGCAGAAGCGGCAAGAAGACGAAAGAAGAAGGCTTGCTGAATATAAGCAGACAAGTAAGCAGGATGTTTCAATGCTATCAAATGAAATAATTTTCTCTGATGATGAAAATGAAGAACAAATAGCTGATGCTCAAGATGGAAAAGATGGAAGTTATGAAGTGACATTAGAAATACCAAGCACGTCTTCAACTTCCAATAGAAAGCCAGAGTACAACACATTAGAAATACCTAATGTTGCTATGCATAGCATCAGATATGGTGTTGGCCTGCGTGCCACAACTGCCATAACCACTGCTGCCTTTATGGATGCTGGCTTGATCACTGAAGAAGACAAGAGACTTGTGGTTGATCACAATAAAGTCAAGAGGGCCCAAGAAAAAGTTATGAGATCCCTGGATCAGGAATTTGATGATCTTTGTAAGAAGGGTGAAATTGACTGCATCTTCTTTGACGGCCGTCAAGATACAACTAAAGTTATGCTGAAAGCAGACAATTCAGATCGTCAGTTCCCCAGCATCATCAAAGAAGAGCATTATTCTGTGTGCAGTGAGCCAGGTGGAAGATATCTCTACCACTTCACTCCTGAGAAAGGCTCAACGAGAAAAAAACCTGCTGAAGTTATTGCTGATAATCTTGTAGATTTCATGAAGAAGAAGGGCATTGATAAAAGCCTGCAGGCCATTGGAGGTGATTCTACAAATGTTAACACTGGCTGGGAGGGTGGTTCCATGCA
Organism: Bathynomus jamesi; assembly: GCA_023014485.1. Classification (NCBI taxonomy): domain Eukaryota; kingdom Metazoa; phylum Arthropoda; class Malacostraca; order Isopoda; family Cirolanidae; genus Bathynomus; species Bathynomus jamesi. The sequence goes on along the minus strand of JAJOZX010009586.1, from coordinate 140,098 downwards.
TTGGGTAGAGGTCAAGCTTTGCCGTAAGCTGATCTGGTTGGTTTGTGCCCTCCACACTAACGAGTTACCCCTGCGACACTTGATCACAGCACTGGATGGGAAGACCTTGTCTAACAACAAGTGGACAGGTAACATTGGCAAGATGCTAGACACTGCAACCGAACTTGAAATTGATCCTTCATTCACCAAACTCTCAATTGGAGAGCCTCTTACTTCACTGAGTGACAATGTCGTAAAGGATCTCTCTACTGATCAAGCGTACGGGTATAGGATCACACAGGCCATAAGGACAGGAGAACTTCCCACAGATCTGGCCCTTCTTGAAGTTGGTCCAGTGAGCCATTCAAGGTGGTTGACAACAGCAAACAGGCTTTGTCGCATATGGGTTTCAAAACATGGCCTTAAAGGCAACACCCTCAACAACTTAAGACTGATAGTGGAATACATTGTTGGTGTGTACTACCCCTGTTGGTTCAACATCAAAGTAAAACACTCTTGGGTGGAAGGCCCACGCCACATCTTGTTTCAGCTGCGGCTAGTTAGGCTGCAAAAGAAGGCTGTAGTGGATGCTGTTTTGCCAACCATCAAGCGCTCAGCATGGTATGCATTCAGCGAAATGATAATCCAGACACTCTTGTGCTCAGATGACAGTGAGGAGAGGAGAGCTGGTGTCCAAAAGATTGTTGACATGAGGGGTGGAGATGATGACACACTTGGAGATCTTTCTGTACGTCCCAGGAAGACACCTTCCATCAACCCCAGTGCTTCTTCCGTGTTGGAGCTGACAGACTGGTCTGACGGGGTATTTGAACCTCCTTCGACATGTAAACTGACTACAGCGGAAGTAAAGAAGTTCTTTGACAAGCCTATGCAAGTTCCACAGTGGCCCTGTCATGCTCAGTCAATAGAGAGGTGTGTGAAACAAGTCACAGAGGCAGCAGGCAGGGTGTATACACATGAGAAACGTGAGGGCTATATCAGAGGCCAAGAAGCAAGTCGGCGGCTGATGTCCAAGAACGAATCAAAGCAAGACTTGATGAAACTTGTTGTTTAAATATTTTTTTTTACTGATGTCATTACTTTCTAATGTTGTTTTATGATTACAAGGATATGTTTTATGATTACTAGGATATGTTTTATGCGGAGAAACTAAATTTTTATAGCATTACCTGACATTTTGAGAAGCTAAAATTAATAAATGTTATTTTCCGAGAGCAATTTATGTGCTTTTTAATCAAACGTAGATTTACCAAGCTAAGTGTTGAGCAATCACAAAAATAATAGCAGATTTGAATTCTTCACATCCAAAAACATATTTTTAAAACCCCTCAGTGAAGGAATTGGCAAAAATTAATTTTCACCTCCCAAATTGACACACCCTAATGTACCAGTGTACCACTACTAGTATGTAACTATATTAACACTGCTAAAAAGGCAAAATGTTTGGTCCAGCTAAAAGTGTGACGCATAGCTAAGATCCCAGCTTCCCTTACTTTTTAATTTTAATTTTAATTTTTTATTTTTATATATATTGCAAATTACAATATGAAAAAATATGAATTAGCGAAACCTTTTATTAAGATTTGAGATATAAAAATAAAACATATAGCCTAATCAAATATACCACTAAGGTAAGTGAAATTATTAAAATAGCAAAACCTTAAAAAGTAAAAACTCACATTAAACAATAAAAATTAATACTATGTTCAAGACACTAGATTCACAAGTTTAAATCAAATTTTCGTCCATTGTGATGGATAAAAAGAAGCATCTCCCCTCGCTTTGGTAGCAAAGTACTTCTTTTTTCTTCAAAAATATTTCCATATTCGGAAAACATTCTTTCTGAGAAAACTGAAGATGCTGGTGTCACTAGCCATTTTAGAGCAATTTTCTTGAGAGATGGAAAGGATTCTTCATTTTTCCAAATTTCAAGTGGAGATAGTCGTCTGTCTGATATGGGTTTTTTTGCATATTGCTCAATTTCCTCTGCTATTTCTGCGAATGAAGCCATCTTGCGGCTTTTTTTTAAACTTTTTCTCACCAGGTATCTTTTCTGAATTTTCTTGTGTTAGTTCCCTGAAACAAGCAGAGAGTGGATCATCATCAAACTTTGCCTTTTTTCTTCCTGTTGAGGAGGAAGAAGAATTAGAATCGTCGCTGCTGTGAGCCTGTTCTTCAAAATATTTATCTCTAATTTTCTCTAGGTTGTTTATTTCATTTATTTCTTCAATTAACCATGTCTTAATATTTTCCTTTTGTTGATCTTTGAAAAACAAAATTTAAATCGTGGATCAATGACAGTTGCTAGAGCATACTTCCGATTTGTTAAGACATTTAGACACTTTCTTTTTTCATTGCTTTCATTGGCAAAAAATCGTGACCGCAATGACTTCAACAGTTCATCTTTTGTAGTTTGGACTCCTTGATCATCCTGGCCAATTTCTGAAAGAAACCTTTCAAGCGCGCACATGTTTGGGATAACAGTAGAGAGTAAACTATATTCTGTACTCATTTCTTGGGTGAGTTTAATGGCTGTAAAAGCTTTAAAAGATTTTCAATCAAGTGCCACTCATTAGATGAAATAACAAGTAATTCACTATGATCAGCAAGGTATATTTGAACTGATTTTTTCAACTTAACCATACGTTCTAGCATCAAATAAGATGAGTTCCAGCGCGTTAAAACATCTTGTACCATTAGAAGAGGAACATGACCCTGTTGTGTTTGGAGAGCTTTAAATTCAGAAGTAGCCAGTGGGGAGTGGTTAAAATGTGTCACTAAACGTCGACACTTTGCCAAAAGATCTTTTATAGATCGTTGAGCCATTAATGCATCATTCACCACTAGCTGTAGCAAATGAATTGAACAGTGAACAGAAGGTATTTCCGCAAGGTCACATCCCAAAGTTATGTTAGAAGCTCCATCTCTGACCAATATATTACGCCTTGATCTGTCAATATTCCATGATTGCCACATAGATTGCAATTTGTCCGCTATATTAATTCCTGTATGCGATCCTGAAAAATGAGCTGAATGCAATACTGCATTACAATGAGTGTAGTCATTCATGATCCAATGACCTGACAAGGAAATTAATGATTCATTTGAAGAAGAGCAGGTCCAAATATCGGAAGTGAAGCTAATGTATTTCCCTTCTTTCAATTTATTCATAACAATTTCTTGAGTTCTTCATGATTTTGGGTATGACTTTTCTGAAAAATATGTTCGATTTGGTAGCAAATACCTTGGCTGTACGTGGGCCATCAGTCCTATAAAGCCATCTTGTTCAACTAAACTAAAAGGATGGTTTGTCCAATGCCATCATTAATCCTATCTTTTTATGTAAAGCTTGAGCTTTTGAGTCATTTATATCCCATATTTTCTTAAGGAAAAACTTTCTTCTAACGTGAGTTGCTTTTCCATGGCAACTAATTTTTTTCTCCTTCGGAGCCATTGAGGTGGTCGCTATAGGTTGATTTTGATTTTCAGATGATTTGTTAAGTTAGACACTTCTTTATATTCTTTTGAATGCAGCATCTTTGCATGATTGTGCAAAGGTTTTGTGCTATAGCACCTAGCACCAATTTCTCTGATCCCCTTTTAATCTGTTTGGAACATAGGGAGCAAATAGCTATCGTTGGATTAGTCTCATGTATTGTAAATATTTTCCAAATAAAACTAGCCATTTTAGGGGGTAAATAATGTTAAAATATTGCTGTAAGCCTGTAACTAATACTAACTAGCTATATAGCTATATGATTTAGGCAATGAAACAATCCTGAAAAACGATAAAATATAGGTAATTAGTAAAGTTATTGAAAGATAGCTATAACTTACATCAAATAGTGATTAAAATTTGATAGTATCGTCAATTAGTCAAGTAATAGCTAAATAATAATTATAAAAAATTATGAATTATTTGAATGATATTATCCGATATCCGGCCGGATAGTAAAAAAATACTATCCGGCACACCCCTACTCAATATACGCTTAATTTCTAGTACTAAACATTGATTTAACCAGAAGTACATCTTTTTATTTATAATCCTTAACCAGAATGAACCTAGCCCAGCGTAACGTAACCGCACATAATATAGCCTAAGCGAACTAACTTAAACTAACTTAACTTGAATAAAATCGATGTTTAAAAGAGGCGATTGTTCGACCATGTATTATTTCAAATCCCCATAATTTTTTTTTATCTTTTGTAAAATTGTATTAATGATTCCTTTAGTTTAAACGATTTAAATTGTTCAAAATTGAATCAAATTTTAGCAAATACGCGCGAAAATGTATTTTTAAAATTAAAAAAAACAGAAATAAAAGTAATAAAAATAATAAAATAAAATAATAATGATAATTCATGGATGAAGAACTCAAATTTTGAAAGTGTCATCAAATCTCCAAACTGAATCCTATCCAATAATCATCCTATCGAAATGGTATTATTATTATTATTATTATTATTATTATTATTATTATTATTATTATTATTAAATTCATGAAGTAATATAAATAAAAAATATAATCTATATTAATAGCTCAACTTTTGTAATTTTAAAATTCCATAAACCGTAGTTGGTACAAAGCAAATTTTATATATATATATATATATATATATATATATTGTTTAAAGCTGTTATATTTAATGGTTTACTTGACAATAAAAGGAAAAATTATTTAGCACAGTGACCGTCTTTTTTAAAAGGAATAATGATACTAATATCCAGAGGTGAAAAATAATCCTTGGTTCGAACAACCAAAATTATCTGACAACCATTTCAAATGGTTAATTATGGATAATTAACTTACTTAAGATTGTTAGAAAAAATATTTAACAATGTTTAACGCAATCATTCCATGCTTTCATTAGCCATTTGGACTGGTTGCCAAATTGTTAATTAACCATGATTGTTGAGATAACCAACTATGTATCTTTGCACACACGTGTGTATGGTGTGTGTGTGTGTGTGTGTGTGTGAGTGTGTAAAATATATACACAATAATCAGTACTATGCTGGGCAAAATTCAGCTATATAAAAGTCGCTAGACTAAAAGAAACAAAACCACGACAACGTTTCGAGTAATACCGCACAACCCTTCTACGATTTTAACAGTTTCTATTTCGACGCATTTTATATATATATACAGGGTGTCCCGTAAGTCTGGACCCATAGGGAAAAATAATAAAATTACAAAATAGTCCAAAAATTTATTACATAATCTGTTCAAAGTGTCCGCCGTTGTGTCGCACACATAGTTGAAGACGCAATCTCCACTGCGACAGCACTTTCTGAATCACAGTCGCAGAAATTTCTTGACACGCCTCCACAATGCGTGCTTTAAGGTGGAAAATGTCCTGAAGTTTGACCTCGTACACTTTGGCTTTCAAGTGGCCCCACAAATAAAACTCCAGCGGAGTAAGATCATAATAAAAAAATAATAAAAATAATAATAAAAAAATATATATATATATTATAAATAAATTTTTGGACTATTTTGTAATTTTATTATTTTTCCCTATGGGTCCAGACTTACGGGACACCCTGTATATATATATATATATGGGAATGAACTCAGAATGGTTCCCTGAGGTTTTTTATGATACACACAGACCGTGCATGGAACAAGAAACTCTTCTAGGGAAATTACATCCACTATAGTCCGAATACGTAATGGTAAATGACAAACACTATAGTTTTTCTTTTTCATGATGTTAGCCCGACGTGGGCAACGGGTAACTCGCAAAGAGGTCCAAAAATATACATAGCTTCCTCACCAACTATCTGCAAAGCAGATAGGATCCAGCTTTGGGACAGGATCTAGGGTTTAAAGCAGCCTAGCCCAGCTACATTTAGAACCTCAATATAAGCAAAAGACTCGCTGCCTTCACGTCAGATTGAATACATCAAAGAAAAAGGGTAACTATTATATTTTTAGCCAAAAACCAAAAGTTAAACCTCAACTGGCAGAATTGAGCGTCCACTTTTCAAGGCACATAACATGTCCGTTTCATGATGGGTGAGGGAAGCTATATTTTTGGGATCTCTTTGCGAGTGACCCATTGCCCACGCCGGGCTAGCATCATGAAAAAGAAAGAACTATAGTATTTGTCATTTACCATTACGTATTCGGACTATAGTGGATGTAATTTCCCTAGAAGAGTTCCTTGTTCCATGCACGGTCTGTGTGTATCATAAAAAACTTCAGGGAACCATTCTGAGTTCATTCCCATCATGAAACAGACATGTTATGTGCCTTGAAAAGTGGACGCTCAATTCTGCCAGTTGAGGTTTAACTTTTGGTTTTTGGCTAAAAATATAATAGTTACCCCTTTTTCTTTGATGTATTCAATCTGACGTGAAGGCAGCGAGTTTTTTGCTTATATTGAGGTTCTAAATGTAGCTGGGCTAGGCTGCTTTAAACCCTAGATCCTGTCCCAAAGCTGGATCCTATCTGCTTTGCAGATAGCTGGTGAGGGAAGCTATATTTTTGGGACCTCTTTGCGAGTGACACGTTGCCCACGTCGGCTAGCATCATGAAAAAGAAAAAACTAAAATATTTGTTATTTACCATTACTTATTCGGACTATAGTCGATTTAATTGCAATGAATGAAAGTGAATAAATGAATGAATAATTTTTTATTTATAAAGTGAATACAATTTTACAATTTTACAATTTTACAATTTTTGTTGTTAAATCATTTTAACAAAATAAATAAATGTGAAATTGAACTATTTATTTTATTTAATTTGGCCCATAAGCTTTAAGCTTTCCTGGTGTCATATATATATATATATATATATATATATATATATTACATACACACACACACAAACGAGTATATATATATATATATATACTGGGGAAATACCGAGCATCTTGAGAAGGGCATACATTGTCCCTATATATAAAGGAGTGGACAGATCTCAAGCAAAGAACTATAGACCAGTGTCATTGACGTCCCACCTCACCAAAGTATTTGAAAGAATAGTTAGAGAGAAAATTTATGATTTTCTGGAGACACGGGAAACATTCAACGAAAATCAGCATGGATTCCGATCAGGTAGATCATGCCTATCGCAACTAATAGAGCACTACAACAATATCCTAGATGCATTGGAAGGCAATGACAACTACGATGTTATATACAGAGATTTTGCTAAAGCTTTCGATAAATGTGACCATGGTATAATAGGACATAAAATTAAATATATGGGAATAACAGGCAAAGTGGGAAAATGGATCTACAACTTCCTTAGAGATCGTCTGCAGGTCGTCAAAATTCAAGGTATATTATCATTAGAATCGGAAGTACGCAGCTCAGTATCACAAGGAACAGTACTGGCCCCACTCCTGTTCATTATCATGCTAACAGACATAGACACTGGAGTAAACAGCAACAGTATAGTAACATCCTTTGCAGACGATACAAAGATCAGCAGAAAAATCAGCGATGTACATGACGTGGAGGCCTTGCAGAGGGACACGAACAAAATATACAAATGGTCAGAAGACAACAACATGTCATTCAACGCCGAGAAATTTCAGCTCTTGAGATATGGTAGAAAAGAAGAACTTAAACAGACTGCATATTATGCTCCAGATAGACAGGAAATTCAGAGAAGCACGAAAGCGATCGATCTCGGGATAATAATGACAGATGATGCGAAATTCGAAACACAAAATCAGATAGCGATAAATAAAATAAAAAGAGTCGCCGGACAGGTACTAAGAACGTTCAAGAGAAAGGACAGGACAGTAATGATTCCCCTGCTAAAAACACTGATTATACCAAATCTTGAATACTGCTCAGTTTTGACGTCCCCATATAAAAAGGAAGAAACTAATAAACTAGAAGAAACGCAAAGGCATTTCACAGCCAAGATTGATGGCTGCAAAGAACTCAACTACTGGGAAAGACTACGTAAACTAAATCTGTACTCACTGGAAAGAAGAAGAGAGAGGTACATCATAATCTACATATGGAAAATAATCGAAAAACTGGTACCAAACCTAAAACTAAACCCAATTACCATTCAAACAACACTGGAAAATAGGAAAGGCAGAATGTGTAGTGTTCCCAAATTAAAGGCACGACAAGGGACCTCCTCACCCTGAAGGAAAATAGCTTGGTTGTCAGGGGCCAAGACTTTTCAACCAGCTTCCTAAGGACCTCAGAAACGTAACGGGGGTCAAAGTTGAAGTCTTCAAGAAAAGACTGGATGCCTGGCTCAGGACAGTACCAGATGAGCCGGCGTGCCTGGCTATGTACGGTGTAGAGCGCAAGAAAGCAACTCGCTCCTCCACCAGGCCAGACCTAGAGGCGGGGCCACCAGCTTGACCTCCGTGTGAAGAGAGACCAACGCACGAAACAACATAAGGTTCATAAGTAAGGTATATATATATAGAAACAAAGAAATGCCTGAGCTGCAGTACACACACACACACACACACACACACAAAACACACACACACATACAAAAAATTGGAATTTTCTTAAAGCTTCTTTTACATATGTTTTATACAATAAATTGGTCGTTATCGACGCTAACGCGGCACTTCGTATGCAAGACTGGAGTCTTGCTGTTGATAAGGAGACGATGAGAGGCGAAGATTAATAATGTTGGCTTTTGAAATATTACCATTTTATCGTCTATTATTGCCGTCTTTTTATTTATGATATATATATATATATATATATATAAATAAACTATTCACTTCTGAAATAAATTTGCCGCGTATTATAAATATTAAAGGAGACGCGAGTTTTTCTTTACAAACTTTGTTAACAGGTTGACGTACAACCATTTTTAATGGGATAAAACTCTTTTTTTTTGTGTCGCTTCTTTAGGAATTTATGATGGAATTTATGATGAAGCTCCGCGGATCGCGGCAGTCAGCTTTTTAGCGTACTTCCGGTTTGATAACAGGTGCCGAATGTCAGTTAGCGGACATACATTGATACCTAACATTCACGGTGTCGCAAAAAGTTTAGTCAATATTTCATTGTTTATACGTTTGTAGTAGAGGAAAGTATCGGAACGCTATTTAGACGCGCTGCAGCTGGATACAATATTTAATTTACCTCAAATTAGTATACTGTGTATTAAAATATTAGCAAAGAAATGCGGGATGTTATAGATTTTCCACTAAATTTTACAAAATGATGTTTGATACCATTACTGACCTATTATAGAGAAAGTTGCGTTTTCCTCGGTTTCTAATTAGAGTGGTGTGTTAAGCTGGTCACTGGTCGTGGTAGATTTTAATACGTTTTAATACGTCTACCATCAGTTTAAAAAACAGATTATAGTCCGTTGAAGTACTGAGAAATTACAATTTAGTTGGGCGATGTTCAGATTTGGTACCCTGTCCTTCAATTCTTGAACATTGTCATATGGTTCCACGATACACCATCTTCCGTATATGTTTCCTGAACCGTAATGGTTATCAGGGGTCTAAATCTGATTGTTTTGGTAGCATAAAGATTGGCTTTAATAAAATTTGAACAATTTGCCCGTACAAATCAATGGTGACTCGTGAACAGCGTGTAAGTGCCACATCTTACGTGAAAATGAAGTCTGGAATCTAATCTTCACTACAAGGTTTTATAGCTTTTAATGTTTTGTATTTTAATTTGGCCATAATGTCCTCCGTACCCTTAAATTATTTAAGAGTTATTTACTTAAATTTACTCCCCTCGCGAAGATAAGCCCTCTTTTATGAGTTTCATTTACAATAGTTATTGTTTTCAAATGTATTATTAACTTTATAACTAATTTCATATTGTTCTAATTTTTAGTTTGGAGCGTTTGTGATTTGTTTTAACTTCATATTTGGTTTTTTAACTATTTATATTTCACATTTAGCGTTGGAGATGACATTAAAATGTCGAAAGCTTTAAATATTAAAGGTTTGTATATGAACTACTTTTGTTGCTCCTTATTCGATTAACGTTTCCTTAGTCGAAAAATTATTTGGCTCTATTACCTTTGGTAAGCTTTGGTTAGCCCGAATTGTTCATTCTGACGAAGGTCAGCTTTTCACTCCGCCTTAGACGTATAGTTTAACGTGGAATCGGAACCACGCCCACCAGCAGCCAAGCGTCTTAACCACTAGGCCACCTAGGGTACCCATTTATCTACCAACCACTTTCTTTATTGTGTGCAAGGATGACACTGGGTTTTGCTGCGCGCCGCCTTCCGTCACCGGGTCTCGATCCCGGGCCGATGTATTCGTAGTCAGCGACGCTAACCACTACACCACCGAGCACATTATATATTATATAAACTTTTAATTTTTTTAGTTTAATTTTATATATATATATATAATATATATATATATATATATATATATATATATATATACTACACACTTCCAACATTTCATTTTATAAATTTATATAAAAATATTATTTACTGCATGTATAAATTCCGAGCTATGGATCGAACTGTAAGGAGAACTCGTGTTGCAATATCAATTTAAGCGAATTGAATTTTTTATCAGTGTCACATTATGGAGCAAGTGCCACTTGGCACTCCCGAGCTGGCATCTCGAACTTCCAGATAAGGAAAAGAATACTAAAGGTCACAGACGAAGAAAATCAACAATTCTAATAAAAATAAACTTTCTCGACAATTGTATATATATATATATATATATATATATATAATTATATATATATATATATATACAGGGTGGGCCGTAAGTTTCCATACATAGGAAAAATAAACATTTTTTGATGGACAACCATTTTTATTTATATAATATGCTCTACATGGTTGCCATTGTTTTGAAAACACATTTCAATACGTGTTCCCCACTGTTGATGAACACGCATTAGCACAGTTGACGTTATGCTTGTAATGGCGTTGGTGATACGTTCCTTTAGATGATTTATGTCTCGTATCTTTTCCTGATACACCATGGCCTTCAAGTGCCCCCAAAGATAGAAATCAAGGGGGGTGAGATCTGGGGATCTGGGAGGCCACTCCACAGGACCACGCCGACCAATCCAAGCATCCGGAAACTGCTGCTGATCCAAATACCGACGCACGTGAAGACCATAATGAGGTGGAGCTCCATCTTGCTGGAAGTAAACTGGGAAGTTACCTTCCTCGTTTAGCAGGGATGGGAAAATCTCTTCTTGCAACATGTTAAGATATCTTTCGGCATTAAGATTTCCACTGACAAAATTGGTCCAATAATTCTGTCACCCCATATCCCGGCCCACACCATCACTTTACCGGCACCTTGCATCTTCGTCGGACTCAGCCAGTTAGGGTTAGCATTACTCCAATAACGTATGTTTTGCCGATTAACCTCTCCATTGACGTAAAATTTGCTTCATCAGTAACAAGATCTTACAAACGCATATTCTTAGGGTATCTGAAACATAAAAACAAACGTTTAAATTTTCCTATGTATGGAAACTTACGGCCCACCCTGTATATATATATATATATATATATATAAAACGGGTGTGCCATTAAAAAGGAGTACATTTATTTTAAAAAGGCTATAAAATCAACATTTGTCATTTAATTTTAATAAAATTTCTACACAATAAAACATATGTATTTATCTATATGCAAACAAGTTTTCAGACTAAAATATCAAATAATTCAAATTCTATCAACATTTAACGAAAGAGTATGATTTTTCTACTTAACATGCAAAAATTGTTAAACCTTTTTAAATTTTTTTTATAAAAATAATTTTTAACATAAAATTTACCTGAAATTATTAAAAGAATTGTTCGAAATGCTTTCCTTCCATTTCAATAACTTTTTTATTCTTGGCCGGAATATGGAAGAACTGAGCAGAGCGAGTCTACAGGACTAGGGTGAAAGATGTCGCTCATTTACGCGAGATCATCATTCAAAAATGGGAAGAGCTTCCACAGGAACAAGTAATTTGAGCCATAGATGGATGAATTCCGGCCAAGAATAAAAAAAGTTATTGAAATGGAGGGAAAGCATTTCGAACAATTTTTTTAATAATTTCAGGTAAATTTTACGTTAAAAATTATTTTTATAAAAAAAATATTAAAGAGGTTTAAGAATTTTTGCATGTTAAGTAGAAAATTCATACTCTTTCGTTAAATGTTGATAGAATTTGAATTATTTGATATTTTAGTCTGAAAACTTGTTTGCCTATAAGAGGTTCCAAAAAACCTTAGTCCCCCCATTTGCAGCTTACATGTTTACTTATATCGAAATAGTTTTTAGTGATTATAAAAATATATAAAATTTGCCACTCTCTCAGGAAACAAAGGACATCATTGAAAGCGGTACGCGTAAACGGAAAAACAGCTGTGCTAAACTTTCTAGAGAGATCGAAGTGTTGAGAGGAAAGATCGTTAGTGGTGAGATCATTCGACTTTACCGTCATAGGCAAGGTTTAAAGCCTTGGCATGAACTTCCAAAGCCAAGAAAAACTCAACTTAACATCGATGACAGAATGTGGTTTGCTCATTATCTTGAAGATTGGGATGTAGATGATTTCATGCATTTAGCTGTCTCCGATGAATTTTTTGTTTACGTAACACGTCGGCCTAACTACCAAAATGATCGAGTGTGGGCCACAACACCAGATGAAATCGATGACAATGAACATTATCGCGAATTATTAAAAAGTCCAGATTGTGTTGGTGTGTTTGTTTTGTTCACTGCAAAGAAGCTCATGTGGGTGCTGAAGCCAAATGGTCAGAGTTGGGATGGACAGTATTTTCGTGATATTATTCTATCCCAGCATGTCATTCCTTTTCTAAGAAACCCAAACAATGTTATGGATGTCGATCAGGTCACACTTCTGCACAATAAGGCCCCCTGCTTTAAGGCATTAGCTACTCAACCGTTGTTGCGGAACCATGAGATCGATTTCTTTGGAAATGAAGAATGTCCAGGAAATTCTCCTGACCTGAACGTCTGTGAAACATTGGATCAGTTATAAAGGACAAGGTTGAATGTCTCTTGTTTCAAGAACATGCAGCAAATCGATTTTAGAAGGATACAATGACGCAACACATTGAAACTGTTTTAGCAAATTTGCGTAACGATCAAGATCTATTCACGTCATTTTTGGCAAGCTACCCAAAGCGAATTCAGGCTGTCTTGGAAGCCAATGGCGGGAACACCAAGTTTTAATTGTTTCTCATTAAATGCAGAATTAAATTCTCTTTTGTAAGGTATGTTTAGTTTTACTGTACCTCTAATGGTTTAGGCCAGCGCTGTCCAACATGCGGCCCGCGGAATGGACGTTTGCCAAATTTCATTTCTGAATTTCCTTCCCTATTTTGTCATTTCTAGTAGGGAGAACAACATTCAGCGGGTTCCTAAGTCGTATTAACCAACAGTGTATGATTATAGGCAACATCTTGGCCGCGCTTTATAGAAGTTGGACAGCACTGGTTTAGGCCATGGGCGGGGGGGCTAAGGTTTATTGGAGCCCCGTAGATAAATACATGTTTTATTGTGTAAAAGTTTTATTAAATTAAATGACAAATGTTGATTTTATAGCCTTTTTAAAATGTACTCTTTTTTTATGGCACACCCGTTGATTTATATATATATATATATATATATATATATTATATATTATATATATATATATATATATATATATATGTGTTAAACACAGACCGTGCATGGAACAAGGAACTCTTCTGGGAAATTACATCCACTATGGTTCGAATAAGTAATGATAGATGACAAATACTATATTTTTTTGTGTTTTCATGATGGAAAGCCCAACATGGGCCCCGGGTTACTCGCTTTGCAGATAGCTGGTGAGGGAAGCTATATTTTGGGACCTCTTTGCGAGTAACCCGGTGCACAAGTTGGGCTTTCCATCATGAAAAAGAAAAACTATAGTATTTGTTATTTATCATTACTTATTCGAACTATAGTGGATATAATTTCCCAGAAGAGTTCCTTGTTCCATGCACGGTTTGTGTTTAACATATAAGTGTCTCAGGGGACCACATTGAGTTGTTGTGTATATATATATATATATATATATATATATCTCTCTCTCTCTCTCTCTCTCTCCTCTCTCTCTCTCTCTCTCTCTCTCTCTCTCTCTCTCTATATATATATATATATATATATATATATATATATATATATATATATATATATATATAAAACGTCGTTCGAACCCAACGAATGTAACCGAGATGTACATACACAATATATATATATATATATATATTATATATATATATATATATATATATATATACATATATATATATATATATATGATACACACAGACGGGTGCATGAAACAAGGAACTCTTCTGGGATAATTAAATCCACTATAGTCCGAATAAGTAATGGTAAATGAAAAATACCATAGTTTTTCTTTTTCATGATGCTAGCCCGACGTGGGCAATGGGTCACTCGCAAAGAGGTCCCATAAATATAGCTTCCCTCACCAGCTATCTGCAAAGCAGACAGGATCCAGCTTTGGGACATGAATTAAACCCTAGATCCATGTCCCAAAGCTGGATCCTGTCTGCTTTGCAGATAGCTGGTGAGGGAAGCTATATTTATGGGACCTCTTTGCGAGTGACCCGTTGCCCACGTCGGGCTAGCTTCATGAAAAAGAAAAACTATGGTATTTGTCATTTACCATTACTTATTCGGACTATAGTGGATTTAATTATCCCAGAAGAGTTCCTTGTTCCATGCACGGTCGTGTGTATCATAAAAAACTCAGGGGACCATTCTGAGTTCATTCCCATATATATATATATATGTTAAACACAGACCGTGCATGGAACAAGGAACTCTTCTGGGAAAATTAAATCCACTATAGTCCGAATAAGTAATGGTAAATGACAAATACCATAGTTTTTCTTTTTCATGATGCAAGCCCGACGTGGGCAACGGGTCTCTCGCAAAGAGGTCCCATAAATATAGCTTCCCTCACCAGCTATCTGCAAAGCAGACAGGATCCAGCTTTGGGACATGGATCTAGGGTTTAAAGCAAGCCTAGTCCCACTACATTCAGAACCTCTATATAAGTAAAAGACTCGTTGCATTCACGTCGGATTGAATAAATCAAAGAAAAAGGGGTAACTATTGTATTTTTAGCCAAAAAAAACAAAACTTAAACCTCAACCGGGACATTGAGCGTCCACTTTTCAAGGCACATAACACGTCCATTTAATATACACAAACTGGTGAGGGAAGCTATATTTATGGGACCTCTTTGCGAGAGACCCGTTGCCCACGTCGGGCTTGCATCATGAAAAAGAAAAACTATGGTATTTGTCATTTACCATTACTTATTCGGACTATAGTGGATTTAATTTTCCCAGAAGAGTTCCTTGTTCCATGCACGGTCTGTGTTTAACATATAAGTTTCTCAGGGGACCATTGTGAGTTTGTGTATATATATATATATATATATAAAACTTCTATATATATATATATATATATATATATATATATATATATATATATATATATATATATATATATATATATATATATATGGCCAAACACATTAAGTGCCATGTTTCTCATTTTTCCTTGTGGGTTTGCATCATTCATTCATTTCACGTGTTTAATTGTGAAATTCATCCCATATATATATATATATATATATATATATATATATATAAAGCAGTGAAACCGTTCTTTTGACTTACATTTGAGCTGTTGACACGGGTATCTCTCGCATTGAGAATATCTTAACTTGAGTCTTACTTGATGTCCTTGAATGACGGTTCAGGATCGGGATCGTCCTGCGGTCAAATAGAGTTTTAGGGATTGTAGTCGAGACCAGTAGTGTTCACCTTCGCTTCCTCTATCTTAATAAAAGTGATTTGTATGGCTTTTATGTCTGCAATGTCTAGTTTTCTGTATGGGCTTGCGAGTACTGACCCATACTCAATTATGGGAGGGGGTAAACTCTTCAATAATATTAATCTGATATTTTTTCTTCTGTTAAGGAAGGTCCTCCAGATAATTCCCATTATTTTTCTAGCTGTTGTAATTTAATGTTATAGTATTCTCTGAATTCTGTATCCAAGATCTTTGACTCGTGGTTTTGTTGTTATCTGTTTGTCTTGTAGTGTTTTGTAGCCTTTATTTTGTAGCTCTTTTTTGTTATACCATACGAGTATCTTATACGTTGGAATTTTCCTTCGTTAAACTTCATATTGTTGTTTTCCGCCCACTTGAATAATGTTTCAATGCCTTTTTATAATTTTTCTATGTTAGCTCCATTTCATTTTTCTTTCCATATATTTGTCCCCCCCAAAATGTCCCTATTTCTAAGTAAGTGTTCTAAACTAAAAACAGGAATCTAGACACGAAAACAAATGCAATAGGTACGTAAAACGTAGGAGTTTATTAACCAGTGATGTAGTCGAGACCACCATCACCGAGACTGAGACCGAGACCGAGAGCAGGAAAAAGGTCTCGTGTCCTACATCACTATTATTAACCTTAATAACATCATGTTCGAGGTAATCGCCATTTTTTTTATAATATAATATTCAACCTCGCACAAATGTTTGACGCAACTTTTGGGAATAGCTCAGCTGGGGTGTTGATTATAGACTTTTGTTCTTTAAGTTTTCAAGTGTCTTAAGGCTTGGTAGAATAGAACCTGTCTTTTATGTAATCCCGCAAAAAATAAGTCATTGGGTGTGAGGTCAGGTAAGTATGGGGGCCACTCCACAGGCTGATGAAAGGAGATTGGTCACCAGGAGAAACGCTTCCTCCAAAAGTTGGAAGTTTCACAAGCAGTGTGGGAAGGTGCTTCATCCTGCTCAAACCACTGTGAAACTTAGATAATGCAGTTATTTGTTTTACGGGACAAACTAATTAGTTGTGGTAAAAAGAAATCATGAAGCGACCCAAATCATGAAGCGATCCAACAGCGACCCAAATGTTGAGTTTCGCAACATTACGTGGAAACTCTATTGAAGCGCCTTTAACGAAAGTTTCCCTTATTAATCTCCCGAGACAGATGTACATAACATTCGTTAGTGAAGTGGATGTGTTTCAAAAACTCAGGATCTTCTTCTAGCTTTACTAACATCCATGTTACGAAGTCCATTCGTTTTTGTTGTTAAACATTAGTCAGCGAAGCTTGTGAATGAATTTTGTAGAGAAAAAGGTTTAATTCACTACGAAGTATACGATGCACAGTTGTTCGTGAAATACCTACTTCTACTGACAAACGTCGAATTGACTTCTGCGGACTGCGCGCAAAAATTTCATGAACGATATTTACGTGTCGCACAGTTCTTGTGGATCGTCGCCTACCACTATTACCCTTATGTTGATTGCTTATATTTCCTTTTGTTTGAAATTTTCTAACAATTCGTGATATTGTCTTTCTATCGGGTGGATCTCTGCATCCATATTCTGTGCAAAAGTTTCTCCGCACCCGCATCACAGAATTTGTCACGTGAAACCACTCAACGATCTTGATTTTCTGTTCCAGCTGTAAACGTGGCATCACTGCTTCAGGGTTCAGCCATATTGTTCCGTATAAATATATGCATACAGGTATATGCGGAAGAAACCCTCAATCTGTTACCTTTCTGAAGAAGAAACCCCACTAATAAAATATACATCCATTATAAAATAACGGGCAAATAAAAATAGGACATATTTTGGGGGAAACTATACTCGTGTGTGTGTATATATATATATATATATATATATATATATATATTGGAACCTTTACAGTCATTTACAAAAGTGGTGAGCTACCGGTCCACAATGTTACGGCCTAGTGTATCGGACTTTGGAAACCGATTGTACTACTTTAAAACAAAAACAAAACAATAACGACAACATAAAAAAATCCTTTTTTTGTTTAAAAAATTTTGATTTCGAGATAATTTCTTCATTTAAAAAAATTAAATATTTTTACGATGAAATAAATTTTATTTTATTTTCTTTTGTTTTTTAGTTTAAGTTAAATAAAAGTATTACATACAAACATTAATAAAATGTCATTTTCCAATGGATTGGGGTGAGAAGGCAAAAATTGCTGGTATTAACACGCATTAAAAATTTAAAAAAATTAACCGTCAGTATATAAATTAATTTTTGTTCTTAAGGGAAATGGGTGATTAACTACTTAAATTAATAATTCATTTCTTTTATTTGTTTATATTTTAATAACAAATAAAAGAAGAGTTTATATATATTAGGTCATCCCATAAGTAATGCGGCATTTTTTAATTTTTTTTTTCCATTTTTATCATTATTTTATGGATAGAAATCAAACAACTCTTTGAAGTTATTTATATTTAAATAAATATTTATTTAAATATAAATAACTTCAAAGAGTTGTTTGATTTCTATCCGTAAAATAATGATAAAAATGAAAAAAAAAAAATGAAAAAATGCTGCATTACTTATGGGATGACCTAATATATAGCTAAAGACACACTCTTTCGTACTTTCTGCAGTAATATATACGGACAGCAACTCTGGGTGAATTATAGAAAAGGTTCTAGCAGAACCCTAAATTTGATATACAACGGGTCTTTTAGACTCTTACATAAATTACCCCCGAGATGCTCAGCTTCGCAAATGTTTGCTACCCGCAATGTCCCGAGCTTCCCGGAGGTAACAAGATGTGCTCAACACAGTCTAATGCAAAGAATTAAAAAATCAACCAACCCGATCATCCAAGCTATCCATGAGTCCTGCCATTTATCTTCTAAGCTATGGACTTCTTGGTACGAAAACGTCTGTCTGTAGTTCCACTTAACTTCGACAGTGCAGTATTAATTCTAATCAATTGTATATATTTCTATCCTTAGTATATGAACTGTCATTGTATTAATAATATTTGTCATATGGACTATAGTCTGCCAATAAACCTTTTCATTTTCATTTATATAGAGGAGTATATTTTCATCGCTAAATACAGATGCTGTATACAGTTATAAAATGTCTTTAGCAAGCGTGAACGTTTTACAGGCCGAGATCTACTCGTTAGATATAATTAAGTAATTATAATTATATCTAATAATTATAATTACTAGATATAATTATGTAATTACAATTATTGGATATAATTATGTAATTATAATTAAGAGATATAATTATGTAATTATAATTATTAGATATAATTAGTTAATTGTAGTTATTATATATAATTACGTAATTATAATTATTAGATATAATTAGTTAATTATAATTATTAGATATAATTATGTAATTATAATTAAATAACAGCTATAATTACAATATTTGTAAATTTTTATAATAGGCTTGCAAAACTAAAAGAAACTTACACACTATGACATTATTATAAATTTTATAAATCCTACATAGTTTTAAAAGACTTTAAACTCAAGACTTAAATATACAGGGTGTTTCAGGTCGACCCTAGAAATATGGAAATTGGCGGAATTTGTAGTTTGTATTTCGTATTTGGTATTTGAAGTTTGTCATAGTAATTCCGTAACTAATATGAAGTGTTTCTTTTTATTGCAGATGAATGAAAATGGGAGTCGACCTGAAAAATAGGGTCGACCTGAGTAGTATAGCCGCAAAAGGGGAGAGTGCAAGAATGTTGCAAGTGATGACGTAATGTTGTAAAGGGGGTGGGGTTGTTGCAAAGGGGGGTGGGGGTTGCAAAAGAAAAAAAAAGAAAAAAATATCCCAAAGGGCCCTTTGTTGCCAACCTAGGTTGCAAGGGGCATGCAACTTGGGGGCCTCCCCCAAGCTATTCCCCCCAAAGGGCCAGAGAGAAAGGAGGAGAGAAAGGAGGAGAGGTGTTCACCTGGCAGGAGCCAAGTGCATATTAAGACTTCAGCCGAGTAGGCGTTGTTTTATAGGCTCCTAATCAGCCAGAATCAGCCAGTTGACTGAGCAAAGGGGGGAGGGGTACACCTGAAGGAGAGAGAGACACCTGAAGGAGAGAGAGAGAGAGACGCCTGAAGGAGAGAGAGAGACACCTGTAGGAGAGAGAGAGAGACACCTGAAGGAGAGAGAGGAGTTCTCCCCCAAGTTATTTTCGTTTTCCTAACCTAAGAGGCCTCTAAGGGGTTTTACCAAAGGGCCTGAAAGAGAAGGACCAGAGGTCCTTGCTCGGCTGGGAG
>JAJOZX010009586.1:90000-117500 GCA_023014485.1 Bathynomus jamesi | reverse complement strand
ATTTTTCAGTTGGGAGTAACAGTAGCTATTTTCGCGTCAGTGAATAATCATTCCCTCCACCATGGACCTGTACGTCTCCCCAGACTTGTATGAAGAAGTGATACTGCAGCATTAACGCAATTATCTTTTTAAGCGTTGACCGTGATGATTATTTTCAACGCAAACCGTAGAAGATATTTGCAGTGACGCTCCTTACAATCCGACGCAAGGGACTACCATAGAAATGTAAGTGTCTATAATTAGAATTTATATATATATATATATATATATATATATATATATATATATATATATATATGGATGGGGTGTAGTATCTCGTCAAATAGATACTCGCCAAAAATGTCAATCAATGTTATTTTGTTACCCCATTATGCTAAAATCGAAATTTTATGGCATTCAATGTTATTCCTCGAACCAAAGATATCTTCACATAATGGGGATCTGTCTGTATACTCTGTATATGTTTTAAGAATGCATTATTCCTTTAAGGTCCGATGAGGATTTGACACGTGTTATACAATCTTTTGAAGAATCTCGGAATACGGGGGATATACTGAACAGTCAACAATGTCACACATTTCCACCATGGACCTGTACGTCTCCCCGGAATTGTATGAAGAACGTGATACTGCAGCATTAACCGCAATTAGTCTTTTCAATGCGATTGACCGTGGCGAATTATTTTCAACGCAAACCGTAGAAGATATTTGCAGTGACGCTCCTTACAATCCGACGCAAGGGACTACCATAGAAATGTAAGTGTCTATAATTAGAATTTTTATATATATGGAGAGTTGTAGTATCTCGTCAAATAGATACTCGCCAAAATTTTTTATGTCAATCAATGTTATTTGGTTATCCCCATTATGCTAAATCGAAATTTTTATGGCATTCAATGTTATTCCTCGAACCAAAGATATCTTCACATAATGGGGATCTGTCTGTATACTCTGTATATGTTTTAAAAGAATGAACATTATTCCTTTAAGGTCCGATGAGGATTTGACACGTGTTATACAATCTTTGAAGAATCTCGGAATAGGGAGGATATACTGATCAGTCAACAATGTCACACCGAAATAATGTAAGTGTTTTTCGATCTTTTTGGGATAAGAAGACAATAATTTTCATAAATTTATTAAATGAAAGAAATCAGTACAATAAACAACTACAGAATATATCGTTACAAATATACGAACAAAAACATTATATATACAACGAGTACGTACAATTGGAAAACGGTTTTTTATCTGTCTGCATACCATTTCATCGTTTCGGCGAGTGTGACACGGGTCAAATAAATTTAAAAAATTTATAAATTCTTTATCATTTGACATATGCATGAGAAATGAGACGCAGTACATTCCGCAAACATTAGTAAAATATCCTTGCATGCGAAATGGGGTCCATACAACTTCGGGAATATGTAACTGAGCGAGAAATTTTACAATAATAGGGTCACTCCAGGGTTGAGTACCGAGTGAATCAAAATAGTACAGGCGCTGTCTATTTTTAAAATAGACAGCGATCCAGTGAATCCCTTCATTACCGATGATGTCTGTGTTCACAATAAGACTACCGCATTCTCGCGTACTTGGCAAACTCAATGTTTCATTCTTCGCAAACACGCCGATAAATTTGGAACGTGTGACTCGCTCCATTACTTTCTGAAGTGTATTAGCATCCATTTAAAAGTCAGTGATAACGCTCCTAAATCTATCTACTTCTATTAGGGCTTGCGATTCGAGATATACTAGTACACTAATAGGAGCGTCTATAGGCTTGGCGAATTCCAGCCGCACTGAGATGTTTCCGCTCTGCTGTGGGGTTAAATGGGTATTTACGCTAGCAGATAAGTCAGGTGTAATGTCAAACGGTAAAGGTTAAATTGATCAATGAATTCTTCCTGCGTTACCCCATTACCAAGCTCATCACAATCACCTGCAATATGGGTCAGATTACTATAGGCTCTGGCACAAAGAGGTAACACAGCGTCTGATGAATAGTCCGTACCCATTGTCCACCCAAAGCAGTGCCATTAACGTATAGAGTTATATTTTTAAGTCCGAAATTCTCGAATTTAAAGGCACTCTTTTTATATTTTCCATTCACCGAAGCGTGGTCCTGCATGCCGATTAATATCCTTTTAGGAAGATTTCCCAGGGCAATGTTTTCTATCTGCTTCGATGCCAACCCTGCAGGAACCGTATATATGTTTGATCTGCACTCTGTTAATAGGATATTTCACTGTAGCGTTAGTAATTTTTTCTCAATTTCTAGTTGTTTTGTGAACTTAATTTCACTCGCCGTACGCGGAGTATGTGTCCATAATGTTAACCCAACGGGCTTTGCACCCTCTTCTTGATTCGCATCAGATTTAAGCAGATCTCAGGACGCGTGCGGGTGAGCTTTTATTTTCATATCCACCCCGTTCACAAGCAACTTCTCCTGTAAAGTGAAATCTGTGTGCAACCGTCCAAAACACTCGTATATTTTCTTTTTAGAATTTTAATTTGTCCTTTATACTATTTTCATCTTTAGTTTTGATAATATCCCTCCGCACTTAAAAAGGTAGCCTTCGCTTCTTTGGAAAAGTTGAGGACATTTTCCAATAGGCTCGTAGATGATAGTACCCCGTGCCTGCCGATATGTTGGTCTGATTTAAATAAACGTCACACTGGTTGAATATGGAGTGCAGAAAGTTTGTTTCAGGGTATACAGCATATTTGTCATCGCAGACCGTTCCATCAGAATGGCTATACGTAGCTTAGCGTACATGTGCACACAGCTTGGATCAAAAAAGTAAGGACCTGAGCTGGGTATCACGAATTTTATAGGTGCACTCGGGAACTAATTGTGTTTAAAGGGTTAATTGTAATAAAGTCACTGTGCTCAATAGAAAACTTGGGTTGGCGGAGCTCAAAAAGGGACAGCTCCGATTTACAGCTTGTGAAGTACATGGGTGGATGAAGCGTGCCATGGCGAAATAGTGACTCCTCTCTTGACAAGTGGGTGCAAACTATATTCATGAGATCAATGTCCTTAGCTTATATCAGTCAAAAAGTGGTCAACCATAGGTTTCATTCGCTTACAGCACTTCTTTTTTGATAGCCTTTTACGTTTAATACCACGTGACCCCTTCTTCTTCCGGGAGCCCTCTTCTTCTTCCCGCCACCACGCATTTTTCTCTTTGCATCTTTGATGATTTCGTCCCGTGTACGCTTTAAATGTTTTTTTAGAGCTTCTTTAGGTTTAGCCCCGGCCAATCTGTCTTCTGCAGTGTTAATGGCTGATTGTAGCGCTTCCTTCCAAGGTATCTGCACCCTCTCTTCAGCAAAGGAACAGCCGTACGTAGTATGGATGAAAAAATGGATCCAAGTCCACTACCGCGCTGGTATCGCATCCCTCGATAGACGGTGAAAGCTTTCTATCCATTATAACTCAGTGCGTCGAAGTGTAGCTTCACTGTTAAGCTCCCGTTACCGAATGGAAGTTTTCACCCTCATCGTTCTTATATATATTGTGATATTGGTTATTAAATTAGTTGCGACATTCCATAATGGGGTCTGTCATATGTAATACTCAAACTCCTTCCTCTATGGTTGGGGATGTGAGCAATGCGCAGCAGGCGTGCCTGGGTATCCCCAAAACTGGTGCTCCACTATATTACTGTAATATAGCACTGTCTGGGGACCTTTCAGCCAATTTCTCCATCTTCAATTGATACATTAATCTGGACAAGTTATACTGTGTCTCGTGAAATGTGTCTCTTTGGTTAGAATTTTGAACTTTCTATGTCTTTAAGACGTCTGTTAGTCTTTGATTTTAGGATTAGTGTATGTGCAGGGTTGTTTACGACTTCGTATACTAAATCATTCGTAAGGTTTGAGTTTCTTAAACTTACGTTTAAGCCTCTCACAACATCCTCGGCCGAACCATATTGACCCGCCCTAGTTTACTTCTGTACTGTAATAACCGTGCAATCTTAGTCCGAGCGATACGCATAGTTTCATCCATAGCTACCCCAGCTTTTTCACACTCGTCAATTCTCTAAGAATCGTAAAAACGGTTTCTTTATGTTCAATATTTAAAACGGTGTCCAGCTGAATTTCGCATATCCCCACCTCATACGAATCACGACCCAATTCAATGTGACCCATGGAGTTCTGTTACAAAGTTGGCTAGTGTGTTGTTAGGGTGTACAGACAGGGACGAGGAGGACGGGAGTGTGACGTAGAAATGGTTAGGAGCCATGTTGCATACTATTTAAGCTTCATTATTGCATCAGCTTTTATATAGGTTTGAAGCTTTCTGGGTACCCTAGCCATTTCACCAGGTACATTTTTCTCCTTCCTGAACCTTTGCTTCCTAAATTTTCTCAATTTTAAACACATTTTTTTCTAAATTAAACGCAACTTTCTGCAATTCCTCGCGGTAAAAGCCTCCTGAGATTTCTTCCCCATTCAAATCTTCAATGTAATACATCATTATCTCACCTTTAGGTCTCACAGCCCTAACTTTAAAAATCTCGCTGTCCATCCTTGCTCAAAACCCTTTGCGAATTTATTCCCCGAACGCGACAGCCTTACATAATCATTGATTTTGAAGCGCGCAGAGTGTGGTGGTGGTGGTGATCCATCTCTCTCGGAGCGTACCTCTTTCTAAAACTTCGTTAGGTGTTGTCCCAATCGTGCGATGGTGTGAGCGGTTGTAGGATGATGCCAATGATTCAGAATGTCTAGAAATCTGTATGTGTTTTTATGTGTAAAATAACGTGCATGCGTTCCTTTATGGTGCGCTGAACTCTCTTCAGCTAAAGAAGCCTTATGTATAGAATTGTTTGTGTAATAGCTGATATTAAACTCTGTCAACATGTTCTGAAAAGCACGGCCTATAAATTCCTTCCCCATATCCGTACAAAAATAGCCAGGAACCCTGTTTTCTTTTAACATTAGCGTTTTGGTGTTTAGCAACTGTTTCAGGTGATTTATTTTTCAGAGGAACTAGCCACAGATATCTAGAGAATACGTCTATTATGAATAGAATAGCGGTAACCATCGTTATACACAGAATATCTTTGCATGTCTGTTAAATCTGCTTGCCAAATATAATCAATCGAGGAAGCCGTTGTCTTGGCTGTTTTAAACCTTTTTCTCACAGGCTTATGAAGCGTATAAGCGTCCTGCTCCCTCAAAAATCTTTCAACATCTTTTTTTCCTACTCCGTAAACACTTCTGTACAGTCTATCTACGCCGCCGTAAGAGGATGGGGTAGAAATGTCATAATAGCGTTAGTTAATACGTTAGCCATTTGCGTATTTTAGAGGCACGTGGGTAGGTTGGTTTAACCTCTTCTTGCTCCTCTTCAAAGGTGTTACCGCCGGGGTGACGGCGCCTTCAATTGTGTCACAGGCGTTGCATGTTCCAAGTCTTTTAACCTGTTCAGATTTCCTATCAACGTTTTAGGGACATTTATTTGTTGTAGTCTTGCTTTAATATGCTTCCATCCTGATGGTGATTGGCCTATCCCACTTTCTCACCAGATCATGGACAATGTCTACGATATTCGATCCCTGTACCTTTGATCCTTCCACAATGATCTCCCCTGTATCGGTCCATTGTATGGCGGGATCCTCATTCAATAGATTATAAAGACTTAAGCCTTTACTCCTCAATGTAAGTGGGAGGGTATTTTTTAATACATGTTCGATATGTTGTGTGGCTAATCTTTTTGGTTGGTCAGCTGTATCGTCGGGCTCAGATCCTATGTCGCCATCGTCCCCGTGCTGTGCTAATAACCACAGGAATCTCTGTAGGGCTCTTAATAATTTCGTACTCGTGAAGAAATTTCTGCAGAGCTTCTTGGTATAAGATTCTTTTCTCATCAGGTGTTTTTTCACTGTTTAATAGGGCTAACAATTCGCTTTCCATTCTTTTAAGTCTGCTTTTACGGGGATCTAGATACGTGTCTGGATTCCTTTGCAGTGAAGCATACACCTCGTGGGGAATCACTACCACTTTCTTCATTATATTAATCTAGTCAGTAAAGGACCCAAAACTGAAAATAAGATGGGGAGAAATGACCCTCCTGTTTGTACAATAATTCGTTTTTTCTTCGCTACAGTTTGCTTTTACGAGCGAGTGCACGTATTATGTTCTTGTTGCGGCGTAGGCGAGCCTTCTGATGGGTTTTCATTGATACATTGCAATTTATAACGTTAAGACAGATTTCACAGATGCATTTTAAAAAGTCGGCGTCGATATTTTTAATAAACATCTGCTGCATTGCCCGGGGCAGTCGATCATAGATTTTTATTAATTCACGGTATTTCTTTAGTCTCTTTGTCATTCTGGAATATACACCGTTTCAGGCTCGTTTGGAAATATATTCGTTCGCAGAAGCACTCTAAACGTGTTTCGCGGATGAAGGTCGCAAAGCAAATATCCGTAACGCGTGCTTGTAGCTTCTTTATAAACTTCCAAAAACTCCTTACGCTGATTCGGGAACATTTGATTGGCTAATACCCCAATTTGTGATACATCTCTACGTTGCGCGAATAAGACTAGATATTGCGTATTTAACGACACATCGCGCATGTATCTATTTTTGAAAAATAGATTCTGATTGATGAAGAACACGCTTATGTTAAGATGGTGGGAGAATACTGTAAATGTCTCGGCAAACGTTTTATCCATCTCCAACATGAGATCGTCAATTACAATGATTGTATGTTCATTTCCCTTTAACGAATTAACGTCATATACGCCTTTGTGGAACAAAATATCATCTTGGTACTCGTTGAACACTGATTGATACGTCGAATAGCACCATATAACTTTATGCACAAATTTCGAGAACATCTCCCCTTTTCTTTAATGATTTTAAGCATAAACACAGTTTTACCACATCCTGTAGGTCCAGATATAATACATGTGGATGGGCTCGTGAATCTGAATTTTTCTACAGAGTCCATTTCTAACACGTCACACTCCTAAGTGGGTCATTTACAAAATATTACAAATTTTGAGTGCTGTTCCTTATATTTCTTCTCCCACAGAACCGTGAATGACGATGAGGTAGAGCAGCCCATCATTACGGATGACCTCGACGACAGTGTAGTTGTGATCTCCTCCCCTGCCAACGAACCTCACCAGCGATACCGGTAACACGTCCAAAGCGGAGGTATGAGATACCCACGTCAGGTATAAAGCGACCGAAATACGCGCCTGTTGCAGCGGTAATAGATCCCCAACCCTCAACCTCTTACGCAACAACCCCCCAGCAGCACCTCCCGCTAATATATCCCCTTATTCATCCGCCGCCCCCCGTTCTGTTAAGTCTACAATAATAGAGCCCCAACCATCAACCTCCTACGCAACAGGCCCCCATCAGCAGCACCTTCCGCTAATATACCCCCTAATTCATCCGCCGCCCCCCGTTCTGTTGAGGAGATAACGCTCGAATTGGTGCGCTCCGCAGCCCCCACCCAGCCTTGACTAGAAATCGGTATAGAGTCAGGGTCGACCCTAGAGTCATGTATAGCAATGGAATTGAGCGCGGGCTACGCCGGGTTGTACAGCGTATTATAGAGTTTGCTCTTCAGAATCGCGACGAGCGTGAAGTCAGGACGAGTCTGTCCTTTGGATTCGGGTCAGATGACGGTGATGTAGACGATTATTGGGTGATAGTGCCATTTAGACGTTTGGCGGCTGAAGATGTAGAATATATATTAGGACGTATAATGCAAGCCGCCCAAAGTAGTATAGCCTTCAATATGGACAACTTCACGGTAAATATTGACCGTGTATTCCGTGTTGCGGGTCATAGTGCCATACCGTATACTCTTAACCTCAATTCTCAAGCTATTTATAGACGGCATATAAACGTCGATCGTGGTTGCGGCTTTATAGCAGTACTCTTAGCACGTATGTTTACTGTACAAAATACACGAACTCAAAAAATTTGGTTGCCTACAGTCGTGGAGCGTGCCCGTAAACTAGCTGTAGACTGTGAACTTGAATTTGACTGTAATATGGGTCCTGAAGAGCTGAGAAGGGTAGAACAGGAAATGAATGTCCGCATAGTTGTGTTTGGGTTGGATGATCGTCGTAGGACTGTGTATGTTTTTAAAAGCTGTGTGAGAGATCGTACAAGACCCCTACTTATTTTAGGATTGTCAGGGACAACGTATCTCCCCATCCGTAATATAAGGTGGCTTTACGCGAGTTATGACAAAAGTCGAAAATATGGGAGACATCATGATTTGTGTAAGGGGTGCCTCGAGTTTGCGGATGATATAGTGAGACATTGTAAAGAATGTCACATGGTATGTGAGCAGTGTAAAAGCACCAAATGTGAAAGCCGTGTAGTTGAAGCTGAGAAGAGAGACTGTGATGTGTGTAGACGCACATTTTTCAATAATAGCTGTTTTGATTTCCATAAATCAATTGGCACGTGCAGGAAAATGAGAATCTGTGAATGTGGTATGTTTCACACAATGGATAATTGGGGAAAATTTAAGCACAAGTGTGACGTAATTCACTGTCCTACATGCCAGGAGGAATATAAGGCGGATGGAGTAAAGCATGTATGTTATATGAAAGATGCTAAGCCTAAAAATAACCCTTGTATAACTGTATACTACGATATAGAAACATATACGAACGCTGAAACCAAAGAGGTAATTCCACATTTACTTGTGAGCCAGACCATCTGTGATGAGTGTATGGTATCGAATGTGACGAGTGCCCCAAATGTGGTAAACGGACAAACGTTTTTAAAACGAATGTCCGCGATAGTCCTGTGAAACTATTTGTGTCCTATATTGTCAAGTTAGCCGACAAGTTCAAAAAAATGACTGTGTATATTCTCGCCCATAACGGGGCAAAGTTTGACACGCAGTTCCTTTATAAGGAGTTGCTTGAACACGAATCCTCTGAGATATTTACAGGTGATCCATTGAAAAGAGGCAACAAATTAATACAGATGCAGATAAGAGGCAATGTACAATTTAAAGATACTTTATTATTCACACCTTGTAAATTAGCAAAGCTACCCAAGGTGATGGGAGTAGCAGCTGAAGTTTCCAAAGGATACTTCCCTTACACTTTCCTCACCAGCGAGACTTTAAACTACGTAGGCCCACCCCCCCCAAACATTATTTTGACTGTATGGATGAACGTGAAGACTTTGATCGATACTACGACAGTTTTAATGAAAGTAACCCTTATAATATAGCTGATGAATGTGAGCGTTATTGCGTGAATGATGTGCGCGTGCTTAGAGTATGTTTCCAGGCCTTTAGAAGGATGTACATAGCCCGTTTCAAATGCGATCCACTGCAAGTCGCAACCACCATCGCATCATTATGTTTTACGGTGTTCAAGAATAACTTCATGCCTAAAGACACCTTAGCCATTATTCACCGAAACAACCCCCGCAGTTACGGGCACAAGGCTATTTACTGGCTCATACACCTACAGCAACAGACAGGTGTATACATAAAGCACGCCCGCAACACGGGTGAAGTACCCATTAAGATTAATGGACGTGTTTTTTGGGTTGATGGGTTAAGTGAAAACCGTGTCACTGGTGTGAAGACTGTGTACTCCTTTAACGGTTGCTGGTGGCATGGATGCCCCCGTCCTGAGTGCGGAATCACCGGAGATATCCACGGTAGGTCTCCTGCCGACTGTCTTGCATCGACCCGCACCCGCGATCAACTTATAGGATCACAGTTCACTCACAAAGTCTTGTGGGAGCATGAATATGATGCACGGATGGAGACAGACGAGGTGTACCGTGAGGAAATAAAAACGATCAAGCGTTCAATGGTGCTGGATCCTCTCAAATGTGGTGATAGCTTGTTTGGAGGACGTACAAATCCTTTCAGACTATACTTTCCACCTACGGAGGGCGTGAAGCTCCATTACTACGATTTCTGTTCTTTATACCCATACGTGATGAAGAGCAATCCGTACCCCGTGGGCGCTCCTGAGAAACTGGTGGGACCTAGCCTACCCTCCATCAATGAATTTTCAAAAAATTTGAATGATCGTTACTTTGGGCTCTCTTTCGTAGACGTACTCCCCCCACGCAATTTATGGATGCCGATCTTACCTGTCGTTATCGACGACAAGCTCATGTTTCCCCTGTGCGTGAAGTGCGCGGAAGAGGATAACGGCGAATGTAACCATATACCCCACCAGCGTAAGATCAGAGGCGTATATACAAGTCCTGAGTTGGCCCTAGCCGTACGCCATGGTTATAGAATACTGAAGATACATGAGGTGTGGAGGTTTCAGAAGCTACCCAACCTTTTCACACCATATATAAACACCTTTTTGAAGGATAAGGTTGAGGCATCAGGGTATCCGCGAGGAGTTGATACCGAAGATGAAAAGTCTGCCTATATTCAACGTTACCGCGACCGCGAAGGTATACAACTTGATCGTGTCCAAATTGTAAAGAATCCTGGCAAGCGCTTTAGTGCAAAGTTGTGTCTAAACAGTCTATGGGGAAAATTTGCGCAGAATACCGGCAGAGGGAGCATTCATTTGGCACAAAGTTATAGCGATGTCTGGGATTATGCCAATGCCCCCGATAAAGAGGTCATGGAGATCGTAAATGTAGGTAATACTTACGTAATAAAGTACAACAACACTGAATTTGCCACAGATACCTCAAGGGTTACAAACATACCTGTGGCCAGCTTCACAACAGCCTACGCCCGTATAAAACTTTGGGGTCTATTGCATTCTCTTGGGCGGAGAGTATTGTATGCCGATACAGATAGCGTGATATTCACAGAGAGGGAGGGTGAATACATGCCCACTATTGGGGAGTTCCTCGGCGAGCTCACTGATGAGATCAAGGATGAGTATGGGGACAACGCATACGCCGACTCTTTTGCCTCAACAGGACCTAAGACTTATGGGGTACGGGTCAGGGTGGGGGAGGAAATGAAATATATCGTGAAGGCAAAGGGTATTACGCTCAACCATGCGAATCGGGAGGTTGTTAACTTTGAGTCGTTGAAGGATCTAGTATGTTTGGACGATGATGAACAACCTCCCCAACTAATTGTAGGCACCCACAATTTTCGGGCGCAGAAGCTGGGGGGCGTGAAGGAACTTAGGGGTACGAAGGTGTGCCGTAACACCTATAGGAAACGTTACCAGTTACCTGGTACCTATGATACCGTACCCTTTGGATACCAATGATGCTTCTAACTCACACGTCTTGTATATAATCGTATCTATTGAATCGTATATATAACTTGAATATCTCGTTTGTTAAATAAATCATGTTTCAAATAGCGTTTCACTTTCTCCTTTGTGTGTGTGTGTGTGTGTGTGTGCAGGTGAAAGTTCTAAGCTCCGCCCACTGTAAGACCGTGAGTCATGCTACTATCTGGGAGTCCCTGCGTGGTCAGTCGACCGCAGTAAGCCCGAGAGATCAGACGTGTATTCAGATCAGACGTGTATTCAAATGGCTACCTTTAATATTGCTTGTACAACGTTTACGAAATGGTATTCAGTAAAGTGCCAGGATGTGGTGGATACCGAAAAACTTCCTATTCCTCCCTCCTATGCCTCTTTTAAAAACACATTGGATTGTGCGAAGTTCCAAGATGTACAAATACTCTACGGATGTTCTGGTGAGACCGTTGAAGGCTTTCGTTGCACAGACGATGTGCTGAAGTATACTGCAGAGCTAAACTTTATAAAGTCTCACATACACCGTGAAGTAAAAGAAACAACGCGTGCAGAAGAGAAGCAGCAGGTATGGATAATGAGTCTTGCTGATGGGTGGTGTGACAAGCGGTATTACGTCATGCTACACCATGTCGATTACTCATACCCTACGACTGAAAATGTGAATCTCGTGATCATGGACAATCTTAAGTATTTTTATCACTATATTAACGTATATCATGATGAGGTTCGTAGTGAGGTTGTGGCTAGTGCCCTGCGTGAATTTTTAACAGAGTTTAGAGACGAGTATCGTTTGATGGGCAGAAAGGAAAAATATGAACATATGTTCCTCTCAAATAGTGCGCCGGAGTGTGGAGATGTTTAGTAAAACATAAAATGTTCCTAGTTCTTATCCAAACTGTCTGGTGCGTAGGCTGGTAGTGATGAAATTAATTCTTGTACCGAAATATGTACAACAATTCGACTCGCGGTCATACGAACAAGCCATTCACGTATCATCGAGTCAGCCGCCCGTCGAACCATTCCTGCCTACCTGCGTGCCTCACACGGCTCATAGTTATCTCAGAGCTTGAGCCGAGTGGACGTGCGCTCCTCGAATACGATGGAACTTCCTTTGAGCAGCATTCTCAACGCCTCGTACGATGTGTCCGTGACGAAATCGTTGCGCGTGTTCAGGGTAATTCCGGTACCATTAGCTATGTACTGGAAACGGAATGTAGACCGACAAACAAACGGGTTTATTTAAGTATCGAGGAGATGAATAGAATCTTCGTGATAGTTGAGAAGTGGAGTGAAGATCGTTATAAAATACCTGCTAACGTAGGTAACAAGAAGAGAGCAGATTAATGACGCACCCTCATACGCCGTTGTATGTACGTTGTGTATAAATAACGATCGGCCGTGCACTGATATACGGCTGATGTGGAAGAATGCTTCTGATAATAACGCTCTTGTTCCTACGCGAAACCGTTTCATCCTCACAGAATGTTTGAAATCGTCGGATTCCGTAAACTGAAACCTATATTAGACGCGCGTGTTACGGACATGCTTTATTTTGATACAGTACTTGAATACGCCTACACCGCTCTGCTCGATGGGTTTACCGAGTGTAGGGCTGGTGAGAATGGTCTAGAGCTGGACGTTTATTTAAAAAGTTTAGACTCTTTGAAATACCATGAACTTTGGTACAAAGCAATTGATCGGTACAAGGCTGAGCTCACCTACACCGTTCACCCTGAAGAACTATTTCTTTATATAACGCGCAGTTGTCGTAACGATTTAGAAGATTATTTCAATTGCAGCTATGTTGAGTGAGTTCACGATTGAAAAGCTCGAGTCGGTAGAAATAAACCCTCGATTGGAAAAGCGTGTTTATAAACTTGTGTTTAATAATGTAGCTAACGATGAACTCTTGTGCGTGCTTTTGATTGTATTCTAGACGTATTTAAAATGACTTACCAACCGGTTGTAAAGTGGGAACAAAAATAGTACTGAACGATATGAAAGCCCTTCATATCGAGTACAGGTTTCCCTATACTTTAAGCGGTGAAATATTATTAAGCCGCATATACTGCGTAATGCAGAGCAATAATGATGTAATTGTAAACTCGATTAAGACCGAGTTTAGTATTTTGAAAAAAAGTGAATTGTATTTATATATATTTTGCTTGACATTTCTCCTGTACTGATTATACGCATATTTCTATTGAATTGTATTTATATATATTTTGCGTGATATTTCTCCTGTACTGTTATGTACATATTTCTATGAAATGTATATTATCTCTATTTGAAATGTATAT
Source organism: Bathynomus jamesi (assembly GCA_023014485.1). Taxonomy (NCBI): domain Eukaryota; kingdom Metazoa; phylum Arthropoda; class Malacostraca; order Isopoda; family Cirolanidae; genus Bathynomus; species Bathynomus jamesi. The sequence goes on along the minus strand of JAJOZX010009586.1, from coordinate 103,981 downwards.
TTTATTTTATATATATCCATAATTGTGTGTATATATTTCCTGTACTGTTATATGCATATTCCTCAATTGAAATGTATATTTATTTTCTATATATTTTATAATAACAGAATGATGCAATGTTGTTTTACTTAATTTTTACGCCTTCTAAACCTACTACCGGTATTCTTTTAAGAAATATAATAATGTATACAATGGTATCTGATGGAACGAAATCTTTTAATTGGAGACAACTCACCATAATAATGGGTAAAAGTGGTATCTGGCAACTCAAGCCATTTACAGCCAACTGGCTGATTAGGCGGATATAATAATGTATACAATAATACTGCTAAAAAGAGGTATCTGGCAACTCAAGCCATTTACAGCCAACTGGCTGATTAGGAGTCTATAATAATGTATACAATGGTATCGCTAAAAAGAGGTATCTGGCAACTCAAGCATTTACAGCCAAACTGACTGATTAGGAGTCTATAATAATGTATACAATGATATCTGGCAACTCAGTCTTCGATTAGAATTAAATGAATACATGGCGCTATCTGGCAACTCAAGCCATTTACAGCCAACTGGCTGATTAGGAGCCTATAAAACAACGCCTACTCGGCTGAAGTCTTAATATGCACTTGGCTCCTGCCACGTGAACACGTCTCCTCCTTTCTCCTCCTCCTTTCTCTCTGGTCCTTTGGGGGAATAGCTTGGGGGAGAACTCCGCCCCAAGTTTTCCTTGTTGCACCTGCAGCATCCCCCCTTTGGGAGAATTTTTTTCTTTTTATTTTTTTTTATTTGTTTGCAACCCCCACCCCCTTGCAACAACCCCACCACCTTTGCAACATTACGTCAACACTTGCAACATTCTTGCACTCTCCCCTTTTTCGGCTATACTACTGACCTGAAACATTGAATTACTACCTACTCGCTGCAAATTCCACCAATTTCCATATTTTTAGGGTCGAACTGAAACACCCTGCAAGCCTGCATATATACTTATTAGAAGCTTAATACAAAAAATAATAAAACCAATTTAATGTGAAGTGAAAAGTGACCGGAAATTTTTTAGAAGAATAATGAAAATTTTAATGATGATAACAGCATATTAATGATAATAAATAATAACAGTAGTAAAAAAAAAGACTTTTCGGTAACTTTGGGATTTGTTAAGTTTTAATTCCTTTATAAAATATGAGAGAGAGAGAGAGAGCATTGATTATTTATTTTTAATTCATCCGGTAGATTGTTCCATAATTCCACCGGTAAATAAGTGTAAGAATTTCTACTACATTGAAGAGTATAGTTTGCCTTTCACATATATTCAATCTCCATATACCTTGTTTGATATTAGTGACGTATCTGATTGTTCATTATATTCTCGATTAATATAGTCTGGGCAAATTGTTTTGTAACCCTGACATTAGGGAACATCTTGTACGAGTACTTCAGATGAGTCTTTAAATTTTAATACGAGCGATTGTTTAAAGATTTCTAATGTATGAGCATAATAATCACTCTTATTTATTTTCCTAATAATAATTCTCTTCTGAATTTGTATTAAAGGGTTAATGATAATCATACGCACTTAAGTGTGTTGTATGTGAAATATGGATAAACTACGGAAAGTGTATTTGTTTAGTTAAGTGTATTTGTGGGAAGGAAATATGATTTTGTGAATATAAACGAGAATTTCAATAGTTTATGATCTGTAGTTTCATGTTGATGAAATGATGATGTGTCATCAAGTACAACTAATAATTTTTCTTCAGTAACACGCGATTTTATGCGTAAGTCGACAATAATATTGAAGTCTGGTATTCCTTCCTTTTTTTTGTGATTAGCAGGAAGTTTGTTTTATTTTTATTTAAGGATAATTTATTGGCTTTCAATCAGTCACATACTATTGCGATGTCTCTATTTCTATTTCATTAAGGAATAAGGGATCGCTGTTTAAATATATCAGGGAGGTGTCATCAGCATATTGGAAGCCTTTCCCGTTATGAGAGTCGTGAAAGTTATTTACATACATCAGAAATAGTAAGGGGCCCAGAATGCTTCCTTGCGGGACTCCATGCGTAATTTTCAGTTCGGCAGTAATAACGTCATGTTTGATGTATTGTCTTCTGTTCCACGGGTATACGAGTATAATGAGATAATTTATAAATAAATATGTCATGGGAGATTGTACCAAAGGCTTTTAACGGGTTCATAAGCAAAAGAACAGAAGACTATCATTAAGGTTTTTATATAGCACGTCTAATACGGATGAAATTGCGTCGCTTGTTTTATGATCTTCCCTAAAACCAAACTGATACTTGGACATGAAACTATTTTCTTCCAAATATTTTGAGATCTTCGTGTACACGATGATAATAATAATAATGATAATAATGATAATAAATAATAATAAATAATAATAATAATATAGGTGGTGGTATGGTCAGATTTGAATGAATGACTACAATAGTTTTCGCTTGACAATTGTAATGTTATAAGGAAAATATGGTAACGGTTTCTTCAGACCATTGTTATGGACAACACATTAAAATACATACAAGAGTTAGAGTTATAAAAAGTTTAATAAAATATGTTCAAGGTACTAATAATAATGGGATTAATAATACAGCATACTAAAAAAATCTAGGATTAATGTCCACTGCTATTGTGTATTAATTTCTCCTGTGTAATCTAGTATTAAAAACACATTTCTTGCGATTGTTCAGTTCTTATCTCTCGTGTATAATATTGATTTCTTTCTATGGTATTGGTATAATACCTTCAATAGTGACCTTGCATTTGTCGTATCAGTAATTTTAATTTACGATTAATACATACTCTAACTATTAATAATACTTATTTACTCGTTATTTATTTATTTATTATTAATTAATAATAACTAGCTGTTTATTTTTAATAAGAGCCCAGTAAAGCCTAAAGCTTAAGGGCCAAATTAAATTAAATAAATAGTCGAGCTTCACAATTATTTATGTCATTGTAAATTGTAAAACCAATGTATTTATTTTATTATTAATAAAGGTCATTCAATTCAATTAAAAAAAATACTGTATAACCTGAAATTCATTGTCGTTCCAATGTACAATTTTGTGAAAAAATTTGGCCTAGAAAAAATTTAAATTTCTAGAAAGCATAAAATTTACTAATTGGTAATATTTTGATTTAGTGTAGATATTTTATTCTTTTTTTATGAGAGCAATAAAATTTAAAATTTTTTCCGAAACTGTGCATCATATTAGCACAGCATTACGTGGGATCATAACCACGGGTCGCTACTCGCTACATCATCTAAGAGTGTTGCAACGAGTGTTGCAAAGAGTGTTGCGACGTGGCCACAACAACAACGTAAAAAACAATCGCTCTCTCTTATAAGAATAACTTTCAGAATTGTCAAAATTGTACAGGCGTTTCAAAAAGTCGTATTGTGAAACTCCTTACTATAAAATCCTTAATAAACACGGAGCTTTTATTTAGGACAGGACTTTTTGAGACGGCTGTAGATAGTAATTTGTTAAGAACACTGTAAGAATATGAAAAGCCTCAGTCAGACACATTACATTCGTGTTTTTTAGAGCAATAAGTTGATGGTTTAGAGCAATGGTTCCCAAACTGTGGTAGCCTACTTGTACGATTGGGGGTACGTGAGCTACTGCTTAGTGGAGGTAAATAACGGGTCCGCCAAAAAAAAAACATGCGCTTGTTTGTAACCTAATAAGTCAAAATGTGTTTGGTTGATTTATACAAAATTTACAGACAATAATTACCATTGAATTTTATATAAGTCAGCCAATTTTTGTAACTGAATGATTAAATTTGGTTGTTTAATATTAACTTGATTTTTGAGTTCCATAAATCTAAGTGCACATTGAAATAATTTTTCTCTTTTTTTTCAGATTAAAAAAAAATACTGTAGATATCCCTCAAATGCCATTCTCTGATGAAGGTAAAATAATTATTAAGCATTATAGTAGGGTTGCCAGACGTCCCGTATTTTACGGGAGAGTCCCGCATTTGATCCAAAACTCCCGCGTCAAAATCCCGCGTTCAAAATGTCCCGCAAAAAATATTTTTTAAGCAAATTTTTTAGGGATGAATTGATTTAGAATTTCAATATTATGTATAATAATTTCAATTTATTCACGATGTTTAATTGTTAAATATTATTGTGACAAAATTTTTCTAATTTTATTTGTTGTAACCGTTGAAGGAATCTAGTTTCAATTTGAAAAAAAATTTGGTCTTAAAAAAAACCTCAGAAATTTTTTTGTCTCGCATGGGCATTTGAAAAATCTGGCAACCCTACTGATTATAGGCTTAATAGGGAATATGGAAGGCACAAAATATTGACGGGATTCCCCAATAAAGGATGGACACTGGGCATACTGGATACGTTGCTGAAAAAAATTGATGCTACAGGCAGTACTGTTAGGAAAAAAAGGTAGTGGTCGTCCAAAGAGTGTTAGAACGGAAGAAAACATTGAAGAAGTTTCTTCCAGAATTCCGAACAGTCCTGATATGAATCCTGTTGATCATGGGATCTGGGAAAACTTGTCAGAACGAGTTTATCGCGCTAAGAAAATCAGAAATGTTAACCACTTGAGAGATGTTCTGATTGAACAATGGGCCGAATTCCCACAAGACCAGGTTGATTCAGCAGTAGATCAATTTAGACCAAGACTTCGAAAAGTAATAGAAGTTGGAGGAAAACATATTGAACAGCATTTTTAGTTTGACATTTTAATAAAAATTTTATATGAAAGGAATTTTTGGTTGTATAATAAAGAAATTTTGAGTATTTATGGTATCTTTACATTCTATTTTTGTTTACGTGCTAAAATGAGGTCTATTCAGCTACTGTGCTAAAAATTTAAAGAAATGTTGTCAGATGACGTTATTTTATTTTATTAAAGTTTTATCAAAAATTAAAAGAAATTATTGAGTTTAAAAGGAAAAGTACGGACGCATGTTTTTTTTGGTGGACCCTGTACATTAGAAATCAAATTTCAGCTGTAGGTGGTACAGAAGAAAATAAGTTTGGGAACGGCTGGTTTCTACTATACATTACAGTTCGCTCAGTACTTTTGCCCAATACAAATAATAAAGAGAAGAGACTCGTATATAATTATTATTTTTTTAAGCATGAAGGAGGGGCCAAGGCCAAATGCCCTAAAAAACGTTGCCCCCACTGAAAAAATTGCTGGTGGAAATTATATCTCTACGAAAAGACACGTTCCATCGTATCAAACATATCACGTACAACTCTTAACTTGGGAGCGGGATACACGCAGTTACAACCAGGTGCACACGCACTCAGGTAGGGTAGGTTGATTTTGGAACTGTGATCTTGGACTAGTCTAGATAGAAAGGTATTAATGTATAAAAAACGTTGCACCAACTCATATTTGTGAAAATGATTGTATTTTTTGAGGATTGTTAATTATTTTTAAGTTGTAAAATTGCCAATTTTACGCGTAAAATCGCGCGCGCGGCATTCGCGCAATGTAAACAAACAAAATATCGGACCTTATTTCATCAAAATAATCAATTAAAATTCGGCTTTTTTAACAAAACGATGCTTGAAACTTATTGTAAATGCATTATAGATGTTTATTAGTGTATTATTTTGTATTGTTTAATGATATTACCTATAAAATGTGTATTAAATTAAATTATTTTATGATGCGTTCATTTAATTGTGTTTATTTTCAGATATTTCATAAAAATGGGTAAAAAACGGGTCTGCACTGTTAACTCGAAGTGATAGTGCCAAAAAATTCAGTGGCCAGCCTTCCCTTTGGATAAAACAGAACCTCCTACCCTCCGCCAAGTTATTCAGTACAGTTATTTCCTCCAAAACAGCCACCCGGACTTGAAAGACTATGATATTGCTAAATTGATAGCAAAAGATGTGATTGAGATCTGGCAGACAGTGAACCCGCGGCTGCCCCTGTATGAGGAATATTATGTAGTGAAATTGGTGGATAAAGTGTGCTTCAAGAAAGCAAAAGAGATAAACAGGAAATCTCTTTCTACAGTCCAGGAGCAGAATCTGGAGGAAAAGCTGGATAAACTTTTTGACATTTCTGCTTGCACCTGTAAGCTACCTGTTCGTCCCTGTGATGACAATGCTGTGAAGTGCAAGAAAGAAAATTGTCAAACACAGCACATAATCTGCACGTGTCATCCCAGTAAGAAGGTAATGCTATTATTTTTTTAACTTTTAACTGGCCTAACTTAGTGCGATTAGGTGCCTTTTAAATGGAAGGAAATTCAATGCTTGTAATTGAAAAATATCCACATTTTCCTCCTGTAATCTTCCTTTCCACCCCACCCCCCTTGGTAATAGAAATTAATAATAAATTTTTTTTCAGGATTTTATCTCTTATTTTAGATCCACTATTTAATATACTTTAATATTTCAGGTTCCAGTAGAGGAGAGGGAATACTTGAGAGATCAGAGGACCAAAATAGGACCCAAGGGCTCTTTCCAGCTGGGATCTGTGGATAAAGCTGCTGTGAAGAGAGACCAGAGGGCTGCAGCTGAAGCAGAAAGATTACAGAGCCAGATTCAACAGCAGCAGGAAGTGGATTTGGCCACTTTTACCTCCACACCTTCACAAGATATTTCTTTTGAATCCAGCTCAGGAGAATCAGGAGAGGTAATATATTTTTTTCTTATATCTTATCCCATTTTTACCCAAATCTATCCCTACTTTTTGTCCCTATTTCCCCCCTTTTTTCCCCCAGCTCAGGAGAATCAGGAGAGGTAATATATTTTTTTTCTTATATCTTATCCCATTTTTACCCAAATTTATCCCTACTTTTTGTCCCTATTTCCCCCCTTTTTTCCCCCATTTTCGCTTTAGTAATTTATTCTTTTTTTCGCCCATTTTTGCCGACTTTTTACCTGAATTTTTACCCATTTTCCCCCCCTATTTTCCCACTTTTTCCCCCATTTTCGTTTAAGTAATTTATTCTTATTTCCGCCCATTTTCGTCGTCGAATTTTACCCATATTTTCCCCTACTTTTTCCCCTATTTTCCCCTATTTTCGCTTTAGTAATTTATTTTTTATTTTCATTTCAGCCATCTGGTGGTGAAGCTGAAGAGTTCAAGCCAAGCAGGCACCCAAGTGTAGGTTACAGCTTTTTGAAAACCCCCAGATATGCCATGGAACTGATCAGGGGTGATGTTTCTTCCAATCTTGGGGCAAGTCTTGCTAATGCCTTCCTCCTGGACTTACAAGCTATGGACCTGCTTAAGCCTGGCCTTGATGTGAAACAGATAATAGTTGATAAATCGAAAATGGACAGGGAAAAAGCTAGAATGAAAGTGAAAAGTGATGAAAAGCACAATGAGGGTCTGGAAAAGTTAGTCTGTATTGGGGTTGATGGGTAAGTTGACAAGGACACTTTGCTGTACAGAGAAGTTAAGGATGAAAATGGGGAGACTAAGCTGAAGAAAGGAAAGGGACAAGAGCACCATTTGACTTTCACAAAGGAGCCGGGAACTGAAAGTGGAACATATCTTACTCACAGAGTCATCCCAATTAAAGGTGCGACTGGAGTTCTTCTTGGTGAAGAAGTTGCTAGTGTCTTGAAGGAGTTTAACAGTGTTCATATCCTGAAAGCTGTCCTCCTTGACAACACAAATACAAACACTGGCTGGGAGGGAGGCCTTGTAACAGCTCTGGAAAATAAAATTGAGCGGAAATTGCACACCATTGGCTGTTCACTCCATCAGAATGAGCTTCCTTTCAGAGCTGTTTTCAAGCATCTTGATGGCAGTACCAAAAGTCCTACTGCTTTCACTGGTCCGCTGGGAAAACTCTGTGAAATTGACTACCAAGATCTGCCACAAGTGGAATTCACCAAACTCAGTGGCCCCCTGGATGACATGGAATTTTCTGAGGAGACACTGAATGATCTCAGTAGCGACCAGAGGCTTCTTTTGGAGTATGTGCTTGGAATTTCCAGGGGCAAAGTCAACCCAAGATTTGCTGCCCGGAAAATTGGACCATTAACCCATGCAAGATGGTTGACTTTGGCAATTAGATTGATGTGTCTGTGGACCAGAGGTGCTTACCCTCCAGAACTACAGGATAAGCTTTACCAGGCCATCAAGTTCATTGTGGAAGTGTATGCAGTCAGTTGGTTTGAGATCAAAAGGGACAGCAAGTTCCACAATCAGCAGCTGTACATCTTCAGCATGATCCAGAGGATCAAGCAGCAGTCTGAAGAAATCCAGGGTGTTGCTTTCAAGAACCTGAAGTACAATGCTTTTGCCTTGCTGCCCGAGAATGTGCTGTACTCCATGATGAAGTCTGATGACTTGGAAGTGAGAGAAGCTGCTCTCAAGAAAATTCTGTTCATCAGGTAAGCATTTATTAATTTAAAAAAATGTGAAAAAAAATTTGATTATGGGGATATTTAATAAAAAAAAGGCCCGAGTTCTATAAATCCCCATAATCGAATTTTTTTTCACATTTTCTTATCCCAATTCCCCCCTTCCCCTCTGATAATGGAAATAATCTTACCTTCTTTCTGAAAAAAAATTCGATTATGGGGATTTATAGAACTCGGGTTTTTTTTTTTTTAATTTAAGTTTAATTTAAATCAGCAATTCTAAGACTAATAGGGATTAAATCTTAAACTGGAATAAAAAATAAATTAATTATTATTCTTTCAGAAGTGGGAAGCCAGCCAAGAAGAGGCTGAAGAAAATCACAGCCATCAACATTGAAGCTACCCACTGGTCAGAACTAATCAACCTTTCTCAAAGTGGCATCTGTGAACCTGCTCTCACAGAAGACTTTTCTGACCAGGAGCTTCAAGAAGCATTGCTGAATGGGACCAAGCTGGAGCTGCCTGATCTGCCTTCACATTTTCAGAGTGTTGAAAGGGCCGTGAAGCTGACATCTGAAGCTTCCCATACTGTTTATGGACTCGAATCAAGACACAAACACATTCTGGCCAAAGCCCTAAGCCGCCAGATGAGGCCTTCCTTTGCTTCTAAGGGCTCTTACAGTGAAAATTATGATGATTTTGGGATCTAAATGTCTATTTGACTCTGTACATGTTTTTTTTTACTTTTTTTTTCAATAAAATTGTAACTTTTTTCAAGATTTTTTTATGAAAATAGCATGTTTTTTTCGGCCGAAAATTGCGAAAATGCGGTATTTTTCGGTACGATTTTTTGACGATTTTTGAAACGGTTTCCTCGAAAAACGGTTAAAGCTAGGGATCTGAAATGTTTTGTCAGTTATTATCATATTAAGCCCTGACTATCTCGACTAGTCCAAAGTCGATATCTAAAAAAATGCGGAAAATCAACCTACCTTAACAGGCAGTATTATTGCTAAAAATAGTAACAATAAAGTTTTACTTTTCAATGTTCAGAGATCCATTAAGAAAGCACCTCCATAACGTTACTTCCACTCGCTCGCCGTTCACATATTGCTTTCATCACCAAGGCTGGATTACCCATTATGCCAATTAAGTACGTCATGGCGTAGCCCCCCCCCCCCAAGACAAGGGGACCCCCAAAATATTTAATATATTATTTTTCGATAAATATTTCTAAATATTAATCATTAATCTAGATAAGTATTATTTCTAAATCCTACACTAGATAACTATTTTTTCTATATATTACTGGTATAACTAATTATTATTATTAATTATTAATATACTGTATATATACACATGGTGGCCCAAAAGTCTGTTGCCCCGAAAAAAATAGTTTAGAATGTGTCGGGGCAACAGACTTTTGGGCCACCCTATATATATATATATATATAATTTATTCCCTGAATAAAAGCAGGAATTTCAATTGTACAGTAAATAAGCACAAATAAGATATGGTAAATAATTACAGTTTTTACGTCAACCCAAATTAACCATAATTTTTCTTAATTCTAACTATGTTTTCTTTATTATTAATTAACTAATATATTGTACTTAGAGTACTATGCAGTTCAAGGACTTTGTAATTTCTGACTTCTCTGGTGGGTCGTGGGTCGAACTCCACGTTTAAGCTTTAAGTTTAAGGTGGGACAACAAGCTTGACTCTCTTCAGAATGAACAATTCGGACAGAAGCAAAACTAAGTTATAGACTATATATCTATATACGAGGGTACTTCAATAAGTATCCGCACTTTTTATTTTAGTGATAATATAGTATATATAATATATACTCGTAATAACGAGCCAAACTGAGATCTATAGGCTTATTTAGGCTAGCAACAGTATAGGCTTATTTAGGCTACTCGTAGCTGTCACATATCGTACAAGTAGTGAGCATGGCTGCGCCGCTTTCAATTTGTACTCTGGAAGGACAGAGATCCGTGGTTCGTTTTTTGTGGGCAGAAGGTGTGAAAGGAGCTGAAATTCACAAGCGTTTATGTGCTCAGTATGGGAATAATGCGTTACCACGGCGAAGTGTGTACGAGTGGATTCAAATGTTCAAGGAAGGTCGGACATGTGTGACAGATGCTCAACGCTCAGGACGACCGTCAACATGAACCAGTGGTAACAAGCAGGAAGAAGCCAGAGCCATGATTTTCGATGAAAGAAGATTAACAATAAAAGAAATTGCATCTTCATTAGACATCAGTCAAGGGTCAGCCTATTCAATAGTTCATGACATTCTTGGCTTTCACAAGGTTTGTGCAAGATGGGTGCCCAAACAGTTGACAGAAGAGCACAAGCATAATCGTATGGCCGTCTGCTCTCGTCTTTTGGCGCGGTATCATAATGAAGGTGAAAACTTTATGGAGCGCATTATCACTGGAGATGAAACCTGGCTCCATCACTATGAACCAGAAAGCAAACGACAGGGCATGCAATAGAAGCATCCAACATCTCCCGTTGCAAGGAAGTTCAAAGCGCAGCCGTCAGCAGATAAAGTATGCTAACACTGCTTTGGGATACACGAGTCCCTATCCTTGTACATTATCTAGAGCGTGGAACTACAGTAACAAGTGCATCGTATTCTGACATGCTTCGGAATGAATTAAAGCAAGCAATTCGCACAAAACGGAGCGGGAGATTGTCGGAAGGTGTTATTCTGTTACAAGACAGTGCGTTCCTTCATACCGCTGCACAGACTAGAAAATGCCTTCAAGAACTTAAATTTGAAGTTCTCGACCATTCAGCTTACAGTCCAGACCTGGCACCTCCGGATTTTTACCTGTTTGGACCACTAAAAGACGCTTTGAGAGGTCAGCGATTCTAAGGCGATGATGACCTGAAGGAGGCGGTGCTTGACTGGCTACGCACACAGCCAAAAACATTCTTTTGTGATGGCATTAGAAGCTTGTAGATCGCTGGACTAAGTGTATTGAGAAACAGGGAGACTTTGTTGAGAAGTGATGTGTTTATAATCTATCAGATGTGAAAATAAAATTGTGAAAATAAAAAGTGCGGATACTTATTGAATTACCCTCGTGTGTGTGTGTATATATATATCCCCGCAAGGGGGTTCGAAGCTCGTGCTCTTGAGTGCTCTTTGTGCTCGTTTGTACGTGCTTGTTGCTGGAGGTTTCACGTGCACCCTCCCGACCCTAGCCCCCAAGGATGATGGGGCTCGACCTTGCAGTCATTGTCATCCTTGGTCTTTTTCCACTTCGACTGTCCCCTCCACCTTTTCTTTTTGCTCTGTCTTTCCTCTCACTTTTTTTTTGTTTTTCCGCCGAGATATGCCCTTTTAAATAGAGGCGAATCGGTTCTTCCTGAACTTTAAAAAAAAAAAAAAAAAAAAAAAAAAAATATATATATATATATATTATATATATATATATATATATATATATATATATATATATATATATATATATATATATATATATATATATATATATATATATATATATATACTGTATATATTGATTACAAAGTCTTTGTGCAACTTCAAACTTTATGTATGTACATATGATAGAAAAAACTGTAAATGGTATATAAAAGCATAATTATTAAGGTTTTTAACACACAACATTACAGCCTTGAAAATATTCTCCAGTTGCTGCAGAGTGATTTCATGAATTGCATTTGCTATCCCGGCCATACGTTCTTCGGAATAGTGTGGTGTTGATGAGTAAACGATACTTTTAACATGGTCCCATAAAATGTACTCCACTGGATACAGATCAGGTGAACGAGGTGGCCAAACAATTGGTTCACCTCTACCGATCCACTTGGCTGAGAAGACTTCAATCAAGAAATGTCACACATTCAAAGCATAATGGCAGAGAACATCGTCTTGCTGAAAGAAGGCGCTATTTGAAAGATTTAATTGTCTTATAGTTCAGGGATTAAGAAATTCTGCAACATTGCAAGGTAACGTTCAAACTTACTGCTGGTTCTTCAAAATAGAAAGAACCAGTGATGCATGACTTTCTGAGAGCGCACCTGACATTAATTTTTGGTGAGTCACTTTCATGTTGCCAGACTTCGTGAGGTTTCTCTGTCCATCAGATGCAGCAATTGTGGCGGTTGACTTTGCTACTAATGTGGAATGTTGCCTCATCAGAGAATGTCAACTCGTTCAGAAACACCGGGGAATTCTTGATTTTTATTGGAACTGTTCAGGTCTTTGGAAAATCGGATTGTGCATTTTTCATAGAAATACTCTTCGGGCCCGCAATTGCGTCACGGTCTCGTTTTACCCTTTTCCAAATTTGAAATTCTCATTTTGAGCATTCCCACTTTTGGAATGGGAATGAGAATGGCGTTAAGTGGGAACTAATCAAAGAAACGTATTGAATAGTTCGTGATCTAGAATCGCGTATGGTGATTACACTCGGTTATAAATAAACGTTAGTTTCGGCAAACAGATGCTCTCGTCTTTTTTAAAACGTCTCGAATTAAATCAGTTTAAGGTAAAGGTTAGTGCAGTGGTTTCCAGCCTTTTCTTACTCAAAGCATCCCAACAAACATTTGTTCTTTTATCGCGACACCCAGGAGGATTTTCCTCTCCCACTGTTCAACATTCAGTCCTCCCCCCACCCCCAACACCACGTAACTTCAAAGTGAACGTATAGAGTAACCTTTGATTTCATATTTGCTCGTAATTTTCATGAAATTTCGCTGCACCGTTATGATGCAACTGCAGCCTCCTGGTTGGGAAACAATGGGTTAGTGGGTACCCGCACTATCTGTTGTAAGTTCGACTTCGCCGAGCGTCAACAGATGGCGCGGTGGAGCTCAGGTTCACAGTAGGCGAGTAGTACAAGTTGTATACCAATGGTTCTCAACGTATTTGAAGCCACCGCCTCCTTTCACCAAACAGTATTTTTGAACTTCATGGATATAAAATTTAGCAAACAAAACGATGATTAGTGAATGTATTTGAAAAATAATCACAGTATAATTAATGCATCCATATTTATTGCTCTAATAATAATAATCTAATTTTACATTACATTACATTCGCTACAATGAAATTAATATTTAAGTTTGTACGTCATTCAATCCTTTTTCCTAGCGTCTCCCTTACTTTCAACGCCCTCCTCTACTTTACAAATGTCAACTTGGAGGAGATACCGACCCTGTTAGAAACTACTGTGGAATACCTTAGTTATAAGGTAGGAAACACAACATCGTTTAATTTCCAATAACGTAGTGTAAATAAGGATGTCGAACTGGGCAAGAATAGATAAGGTCACTCTCTCTTTTAGGTTTAAGGGTCATCGATGGAAGTGCATTAGTTCACTTTTCGGTATGTTGAGTTAAATGAGGTTGAAAACAACTTTAATGAATGGGTATATAGCGTGGAACCCCAAAATTTATTACTTTTAAATGCAAATTATTAGAAAAGTGGGTACATCATTTGGCGCACTCTCTATATATGTATATATGTATATACCTTATAACTTGTAGGAGTTTCACGCGTCAGCCTCTCTCATCACGCGAAGGTCAGGCTCGTGGCCTCACCTCAAGAATTGTTTTGGTTAAGGAGAGAGTTGCTTTCTGGCGCTCTC
>JAJOZX010009586.1:82500-85000 GCA_023014485.1 Bathynomus jamesi | reverse complement strand
GCGTTTTCTAAAGTCGTCTACCTTTATTTCCCTTCCTCCCCCCCCCCCAAAAAAAAAGAAGTTAATTAAAGTCAGTTTTATGTTTTTTAAATGAAAAAGAATCGTAAAAGAAACGAGAAGTATTCAGTCAATTAAAGAATGAACGAATCTTGAAAACCTTTGTAAAGAACACCTACAAAGTTTATAAAAGATTTTAAAATGTTTTTCGGGAACACGAAACTTTTAAGAAGTTTCGAACAAAAAACCTTTGATTTTTACGGTATTTACAGTGCTTCAATTATCACCTGGATCATCTGAGTCTGACATTTAAGGATCAGGATCGTCACATCAAGGATAAGATTTCAGACGACCTGTAAGAGCGTCTCAAGTACTGTTCAACTTCCATTTACGTGGAAGGAGTATGACAGTCTTGTGTACACACACACACACACACACACACACATATATATATATATATATATATATATATATATATATATATATATATATACAGGGTAGCCCAAAATTACTTTTTAAATTACGAGGTAGTTACTGTTTAATCACAAGATTATTTTTAGTAGGTAGTTTTACTAAATAGGTAAATTTAGTCCTCTTCTCTATATGACGCAAAATACAATCTCATTATTTACCCGCTGGGTAGCTTAATGGTTAAGTGGCTGGGCAACTGATAGGGAGATCGTGAGGTCCAGCCCGAGCGAGGACTTCATAATTTCTAACTTCCGTGGTGAGCCGTAGTTCGTATTCCACGTAAAGACGTAGGTCTAAGGCGGAGGCAACGAGCTTGACCTTCGTCAGAATAAACAATTCTGCCGGAAACAAATTTTAATTTTTTTCTAATTTACAAATATATACTTTGAAATTTACACTAAATTTACATAAAATTTACTAAAACAAATTGATTATTAAATATTTAAAAATTTAAAAATAAAAAATAAATATTGAATAAAAAATTTATGAAGACATTCGAAATAAATATGAATTATTTTTAACAAAATTTCAATGAAGAATATTGATCGCAACTTTGACTGAACTTAAATACTGATATTAAAATCGTAATATAAAAATAACTTGGTCCATAATACGTTTTGTTCGTATGTAAAAAAAAATATATATATTTTTTATATTCTCTTATAAATAAATGTTGTTCACGAAGGTTGCCATAATTAACCACTAAACATTTATGGGTGAAAATAAGGTGTTAAGATGAAAATTACAACGAAACAAAATCGTGGTTTTAAATTATAATTTGTTAATGTTATTAAGCAATATTTTATAAATACACGTGTGATGAAAGTTTTTGGAACAGACGTCTCTCGCGCGGTTACGAGTGTCGTTCTTGTCTGTTTTGTCTGTTCTGTCAGACTGTAAAATGTCGAGGCGGAGGCTGCACTTCCGCGTGAGTTCAGTTCTATAAGTAAAAGTCCGAGTTAATTAAATTATTTATTAATAATTAATATACGGTAAATTATTAATTGAACCCAACATTAATTTAACTTATCGGTTCATCTAATTTAACCTAACCTAATCAATAACTTAATCTAACTTTACCTAACCTAACTTAACGCATAACTTCATCTAACTTTACCTAACCTAACTTAACACGTAACTGAATCTAACTTAACCAACCCTATATAAATTGATCTAACCTTACTGAATCCAATTTAGCACGTAAATTGATCAAATTCAACTTAACCTATCACTTAATTTAACCTAACCTTATCTAATTTAGCCCAAACTAACCTAACCGAACCCAAGAAAAAATAATTTCAGACTAAGATACAACCATTATATAAAAATGGTAACTGATCTAACGAGGAAGCTTCGTTCTGACCAGAACTGACACAAACCCCGTTAACCGGGTGGGCAAATGGTTCCTTGATTTCTAATTGGATCGAACAGTGAAGAATCCCAGTAATATTCCGGTAATAGTCTGGTACGACGACGTTACACGATTATTTTATCGTCTTTTCAAAAGAAAATATTGAAATTTAATTATTATAATCATTAAATATAATATCATATAACAATTTCTAAACAAAGAGTGGATATAAAAAATATGTAGGAATACGTCGTGCCCGATCTTGTAATACCGCTTCCCGTCGATCAGCGAAGAAGTTGAGCAACATTGAGTCGGAGAGTAGTTGGATGGGAGACCGTTTACTGGTCTAGATTATGTAGTGACCCGTGGTTCGGATTTCGAGTTGTGGGTTCCCTACATCAATGAACTTAGATGTTGCGAAGGAGGTTAAACAACGACAATATTACATTTAGTGATATATGTATTATATATCATATATATATATATATACACACACATATACACAGTATATATAATTCGTGCTTTTCAAATGGTGTTTACATATGCATGACCATTTTAGTCCATTCTGCTACGTGTGTGTGTGTGTGTGTGTGTGTGTGTGTGTGTGTACAAAAAAAATTACCAAAGTATGAATTACATATGAGCGATTCCATCGTCAGCTCACTTATGAAGTGCCTCTGT
>JAJOZX010009586.1:70000-77500 GCA_023014485.1 Bathynomus jamesi | reverse complement strand
CTGTCTTGTTACCTCCGGGAAGTGCGGGACATTGCGGGTAGCAACATTTGCGAAGCTGAGCATCTCGGGGGTAATTTATGTAAGAGTCTAAAAGACCCATTGTTCAGCAAATTTAGGGTTCTGCCAGAACCTTTTTATAATTCACCCAGAGTTGCTGTCCGTATGTATGACTGCAGAAAGTACGAAAGGGAGTGTCTTTAGCTTCACTTGTACAGAACCGAAAATTCCTTATAGTCATATTCGCTTTAGAATAAAGGCTTCGAGATTGTTTTCTTATATCTGGAGTCATCACCCAAGGAGTTGGTAATAGTTTGACCCAAATACTTAAACTCTTGTACTTCCTCAATTACTTCACCTCTCATTTTAAACCTAATATCAGCTGGCTGATTAGAGCTGTTAGGATGAAATTGCATAACCTTAGTTTTTGTAACAAACACCATATCATCGGCATAAACTAAGTTATTTATCTTTGTGTTATCTATACAACATCCCACTGTTGCCTCATTAAGTGAAGCAATTAATCCGTCAATATACACAGTAAACAGCATGAGAGAGAGCAAGGAGCCTTGTCTCACTCCGCAAGAGGAGCCAAAACATTTGGATAGTACATTGCCCCACTTAATGGTAAAAGATTGGTGAGAATACCAAATTTCAATAAATTTAATATGTATATGGGAACCTTCTTGTCTTCTAGTTTTTTAAATAAAAACCAAACTGATTAGGAGATGTCCATAGGTAATCATTTAATCGGAGTACCAAGAGTTTTTCTAGTAGTTTCGAGAAGCAGGAAGCGACAGCAATAGGCCTGTAATTATTTCTGAACAGAATGTCTTCAAACTTATTTTTGACCAGGGGCAAGATATACTGTATACCCTCATGAACTCTGCAGGGATATGGCTATGAGGAAGCATGGCTGATAAGAACAATTATATATGCAGAAATACCACGTCATTGGCATATTTCAAGCGCTCATTCGATAGGTTATCTACCCCTGACGCAGAACCAGCCTTTAACTCTATAATTAAGCTCTTTACTTCAGGGCTTGATATCAAAGTATTTTCCCTTGTCCCTCCCACAGGCGTTTCGCTGCAATCGCCGTATTATACGAGTTACATTAACTAAACTTACAACCAAAGAAGAATTGAATTAATCATAGTATAGTTAAATTAACCACTTGGTAAAGTGAGCAACGAGAGTTAACCATATATTTCGTTGTTTTAATTGAGGATTTTCCCACTTGTAACAATTTCCGTTATTTATTTCTAAGAAAACCAATACGGTAAAACGTCTTTCCATACATCCTTAACCCGAGCTTCGATAATTTTTCACGCGTCTTTTGTTTATTTTTTCTACTTATCTCAGGTATTATAAGACGATTTGGACCATATCCAAAAAAACCATTTAAGTTTAGTCAATAACCTGGTATGTTGTTATATCTAATTAGCAAAGACGGCTCAATTAGTATAATGATAGAGGTGAGTAGTCACTCGTAAATTTTAATATAAAATAGTGTTCATAAGCGGAAAATTGGTAGTTGAAAGGATTTCAGAAGACCTTGTTGAGTTAAAAACACAAAATTCAGGTTGTTTCTAAGTAGTTAATTCAGAGTAAATGAATCACCTGAAAAACAATGATCGTTTGTGACACGGTGTATATATATATATATATATATATATATATATATATATATATATATATTCGTCGTTACATTGTTAAAATTAAAAATTCTGGAGGCAGACGAGGAAAAATGACTCGTATCAGCGCATTCGTAATTTCATTTCTTTTGAAATAATTAAAAATGCAGAAAACGCAGATCTAAAAAGGAATATATATATATATATATATATATATATATATATATATATATATATATATATATATATATATATATTATCCTTTTAACAAATTGCATTTGGTCATTTTTTTATGTATGTATGTATATATTTTTTTAGAATATATATTTTTTTTTAATTTAAAGATTAGCCTCCGGCAAAGTCCGCCATTTTGCAGAGAAAAATTTTATAATATGGCGAAAATTGTGCGTCGGAAATAGAAAATTTTTTGATCGAGAAAATATTTAGTGAGGATTAGTTTTAAAATGAAAGGGAACGTTCTTTAAAAGCAATATATATACAGTATATATATATATATATATATATATATATATATATATATATATATATATATATATATACACACACACACATTTACAACATATAGTGTGTGTATATATATATACACACACACAAACACATTTACAACATATAGTGTATATATATATATATATATAGTGTGTGTGTGTGTGTGTGTGTGAAGAGTGGATGGCTTAATAAATAAAGTATTTTAGACATGACACATTACTTAAAAATGCTCGCTAGTCGAATCTTCGGTAAAAAGCGCCGAATTTTATAAATTAAATCATTCACATGTTCAAACACGTTTAAAGAATTATAAGACAGGTGACACTTTCTCATATATACACAGTGTATATATATATATATATATATATATATATATATATATACAAATTAAAATTAAAAGTTCACTGGCAGAAGAGAATATATATATATATATTATATATATATATATATATATATATATATAATATATATATATATATATATATATATATATATTGCTGAAGGTATGCAAAGAAGTGAAGTGTGTCTATACAGATGCCCGTTTGTTCAATGTTTATTAAAAACTAAAAGTGACAGAGGGTTATTTCCCCTCGTTGAAAATCCCAATAAGAAATTCATTAAATCCCTTTTATTCAAATGTAAAAGTAAAAAAAAAATTTTAGACACCTTAAATAGGCCTATATAGATTTAGAAAATAATAATAATAATAATAATAATAATAATAATAATAATAATTCTTCTTCTTCTTCTTCTTCTTCTTCTTCTTCTCTATTATTATCATCATTATTATTAGAATAATAATAATAAATAAATAATAAAAGGTAAGGCACAAAATTTTTTATGACCATAACCCAATCGATATACAAAAAAGTTAGCGACCAGAAGAGCAAAAAGCGCATCCCAGAAAGTTAGAAGGAATATTTTAAGGTTTAAATGTAAATTCAAAGAAAATAGATTGGGAAAGTGTAAATGAAGATTTAAAGAAAGTAAATTGGGAATTGCTGCTTCATGAGAAGACTCCAGAAGAAATACTATGTATAATAGAAAATGAAACTGAACCCATAGTGCTGAAACATGTTCCGAAAAGATTAAGAAAACGTAGCGAGCTCGAAAGGAGAACCAGAACATTAATTATATAATGGAAAAATATCTACGGATGCAGAATTGAAGCAAGGAGACTCATACTAGAGAGAAACATATGCGAAATAGAAATGGACCCCGAACAAACATTCAGCCATAATACAAACGAGGAAGAAAACGAGATAACAGAAAACAAAAATAACCCAAAATACTTCTACACATTCGCGAAAAGAAAAATGCAATGTAAAGAGAGTATTGGACCGTTAGAAGATGGGTCGACTGAATACACGAATAACCCAGAAAAAGTAAACGAACTTTTAAAGGAACGATTTAACTCTAAGTTCTCTAAGTCCAAAAGAAAAGTAGAAAATCTGGAGGAATTCTTTGACATAGATACAAATCATCCAAAAACAAGTTCGGACGCGAATCTACATATTAATGGATTTAGAGTTCTTGGAAGGAAACGCTAAGGCACTATCATAAATACGAGAAAATTCAGCAACAGGGCCAGATACATGACATGCCAAAAACTTTTTAATGTACTGCCAAAAGAACTGAGGAACCCCCAGCACACCAGCCTAAACAATTTTAAGAACTAGTTGAACAGGTTCTTATGCAAAGTCCCTGACCAACCATACGTAGCTGGCTACGAGGGCAGGAAGAAAATGGAAACCTACTCTCTTCTCCACCAAATCCCGCAAATGAAGCGGCCTGCTGCAAGTCGATCCTGAACCGTCGCTCGAAACTATCATAAGATAAGATAAGATATATATGTTACAGTCAAAGTGTGTAACCAGCCATTTCGTGTAATGGCTGAAACTTTTAGTCATTTCGCGAAATGGCTGTTTCACTTGGTCATTTCGCGAAATGATAAAATCTTCAGCTATTACGCAAAATGGCTGAAATTCCACCTTGGTCATTTCGTGAAATGGCTAAAATGACTTTTGTCATGAATTCATAGAAATAACAAACATCACAATAAAATTGGAAACCTTTATTTAAATAACTAAATCTGCTAAAATATACATACATCAACAGGTCTGTTCAAATAAGTTAGAAACACTCTTCAAATACACATTTGAACACATTTGAACATTTGAACACATTTGAATTTGAATTTTCAATATAGAGGTTTTCAAATACTTCAATGTTATTCCGATGTCCGCCATTGAAGGCCCGGTTAGGTCAACTGTATGCCCTTGGCAATTGGTTAGGTTAAGTCATGTTATTTTCGTTAAAACTACCGAAAATAACACAACTTAATCTAACCAATTGTCAAGGGCATACAGTTGACCTAACCGGGCATACAGTTGACCTAACCAGGCATACAGTTGACCTAACTGGGCAAATGATCTTGTACGAAATGACCAAGGTAGAATGTCAGCCATTTCGCGTAATGGCTGAAGATTTTAGTCATTTCGCGAAATGACCAAGTGGAAGTTACACACTTTGACTATAACATATATACCTTTCAATCTTTCAAATGTTCCGCGCGATGATTTCTCATTTCAGGAAGGTCAAGCTTGTCTCCCCTCCTCTCGAGTTGGCCTGAAGTAGAGAGTTGGTTTCTTGTACTCTCCACCTCACATAGCCAGGTATGCCCGGCTCATGGGGATTGTTCTGAGCCAGGCGTCTAATCTTCTTTTGAAGATGTCCACCGCAACACCACTCGTGTTCCTTAGTTCTTTGGGCAGCTGATTAAACAGTAGGGCGGCTCGTTTTTACACTTTTTTCGATATTTGATTGGGGGTAGTGCGGAAAAGTTGCGATTTGGAGAGAAAATAAAGTGTGTAAAAATTTTTATCTACGTCAATACCTTCCGGTGGCGGCGAGTCCTTAAAAATCGAAAAATAGGCCTAACGGGGTAGATTGGAAAATGGTTTTAAAGACTTACAAAATAAACAATAAAAATTTCAGCACAATCTGTTAATAACTTCCGGTGGCGTCTTAGCCGTTAAAATATCCAAAATATTGATTTAAAGCAAGTTTTAACAAGATGTTATACAAATGTTAATTCCGGTATATTTCTGTGCAAACAACCCTGAGAACACTATTATAGGCTTGAATAAATTAATAGCAGTCATTGAACAATGAACATTATATAAAAATTATATAAAATTATATAAAATTTTTATGTGTTTTTAGGCCTATTTTTCGATTTTTAAGGACTCGCCGCCACCGGAAGGTATTGACGTAGATCAAAAAAATTTTACACACTTTATTTTCTCTCCAAATCGCAACTTTTCCGCACTACTCCCAATCAAATATCGAAAAAAGTGTAAAAACGAGCCGCCCTATTAAACAGTCTTGGTCCTCTCACAATAAAACTATTTTCTTTCAGTGTTAAAGATGAAAATAAAAACCCACTCTAATAGACAGAGTTTATTTCCACAACAGTTTCGATGCCCACTGGCATCCTCCTCGGGTGGATACAGAAAAACGAATCCGTTTTTCTGTATCCACCCGAGGAGGATGCCAGTGGGCATCGAAACTGTTGTGGAAATAAACTCTGTCTATTAGAGTGGGTTTTTATTTTCATATTTTGACCTTCACGTAGAAAAAAGTGAAGTTTTTTGCAAGTGTTAAAGATGTTCCCTGTCTAGCCTTTAATTTGGGAACACGACACAGTCTTCCTTTTCTACTTTCCACTGTTGTTTGGGGGCTATAGGGTTCAGAGTAAGATTTGGAGCTAGTTTCTCCATTATTTTCGAAGTATAAATAATGGCGTATCTCTCTCTCTTCTCCTTTCCAGTGAATATAGGTTTAATTCGCATGGTCTTTCCCAGTAATTTAGTTCTTTGCACCCATTGATATTGGCTGTGAGGCTTCTCTGAACCCCTTCTAGCTGACTAATGTCTTCTTTTTTATATGGGGCTGTTAGGACCGAACAGTATTCCAACTTGGGTATGATCAGTGTTTTCAATAGAGGAATCATTAGATTCCTATCCCTTCGTTTAAAGGTTCTCAGTATCTACACAGTTATTCTCTTTGCTCTGTTTACTGCTATCTTATTTTGTGTTTCAAATTTCGCATCATCAGTCATTACAACTAAATCTTTTGCTTTAAAATTTCTCTGAATTTCCTGTCTACAGTATTTCGGATATAATATTCCATGGATTTTAGGTCTTCTCTTTTTCTGTACGGTAACATTTGAAATTTCTCAGTGTTAAACTTCATATTGTTGTCTTCCGTCCACTTGTAGATTCTCTTCATGTTTGTTTGTAGAGAGCCTATATCTTCTGGGTTTCTTATTTTTCTACTGATTTTTATGTCATCGTCAAAGAATGTTACTGTGCTGTCTCTGGTAACGTCCTCATCTATGTCAGTTAGCATGATTATGAAGAGTCGTGGAACTAATACTGTTCCTTGTGGTACTGAGCTGAGGACGATTAATTCTGATGAAGATATTCTTTGAACTGTAACGACTTGCCGCCGCTCACGAAGGGAATTATATACCCATTTCCCTACTTTTCCTGTTATTCCCATATATTTTAGTTTATGTATTATGATTCCATGGTCCCATTTGTCGAACCCTTTTGCACTTTCGAGTACATCAATAATGTTGTTGTAGTGTTCCATTAGTTGGTTATCATTTAATTTTTTCCGAGTTTTCAAAAAGTCATAGACTTTTTCTCTAACTATTCTTTCAAATATTTTAGTGAGATGAGATGTAAGCGACACTGGCCTATAGTTTTTGGCCTCGGATCGATCTCCTTTATATATTGGGACTATGCTCACTCTCTTCAGGATGTTCGGTATTTCTCCCGTGTGTAGTGGTCGTCTCCATTTCCAATGTAGGGGCTCAGTGATTGCATTCTTGCAATTTTTGATCAGTGTGGCATTTCATTTGTCCGGTCCTGCCGCTGAGTGTGTTTTTAGTTTCCCGATAGCTTGTGTAATATCATCCGTCGTAAAGTCGAAGTCCATTATATAGTACTTTCCCCTTGTAGTTCTTCTTCAAAGAACGCGTTTCTATCGCCTATCAGTTTCTTAGTTTTTGGGATACTGAAAGATGATTCGTACTGAGCTCTTAATATTTCAGATACTTCTGCACAGGAATGTGTCCAGCTGGTTCTTAAAGTTATTCAGGTCGGTGTGCTGGAGATTCCTTACTTCTCTCGGTACGGCATTGAAAAGCTTTGGGCCTCGTATTTTGAGGGAATTTTCCATCCTCGTTTTCATGGCCCCCTGTCCCCTGTATATATACATACATATATATATATATATATATATATATATATATATATAATATATATATATATAATATATATATATAGAT